>CM040918.1:40695053-40702553 GCA_023029165.1 Gobiocypris rarus | reverse complement strand
TAATATTCCTCCAGTGTAGATCAGCTGTTCTCTGTGTGAATATATAGTGCTTCTGTTCATTATCTGATCATAACTCCAGTATCAGTGTAATATTCCTCCAGTGTAGATCAGCTGTTCTCTGTGTGAATATATAGTGCTTCTGTTCATTATCTGATCATAACTCCAGTATCAGTGTAATATTCCTCCAGTGTAGATCAGCTGTTCTCTGTGTGAATATATAGTGCTTCTGTTCATTATCTGATCATAACTCCAGTATCAGTGTAATATTCCTCCAGTGTAGATCAGCTGTTCTCTGTGTGAATATATAGTGCTTCTGTTCATTATCTGATCATAACTCCAGTATCAGTGTAATATTCCTCCAGTGTAGATCAGCTGTTCTCTGTGTGAATATATAGTGCTTCTGTTCATTATCTGATCATAACTCCAGTATCAGTGTAATATTCCTCCAGTGTAGATCAGCTGTTCTCTGTGTGAATATATAGTGCTTCTGTTCATTATCTGATCATAACTCCAGTATCAGTGTAATATTCCTCCAGTGTAGATCAGCTGTTCTCTGTGTGAATATATAGTGCTTCTGTTCATTATCTGATCATAACTCCAGTATCAGTGTAATATTCCTCCAGTGTAGATCAGCTGTTCTCTGTGTGAATATATAGTGCTTCTGTTCATTATCTGATCATAACTCCAGTATCAGTGTAATATTCCTCCAGTGTAGATCAGCTGTTCTCTGTGTGAATATATAGTGCTTCTGTTCATTATCTGATCATAACTCCAGTATCAGTGTAATATTCCTCAGTGTAGATCAGCTGTTCTCTGTGTGAATATATAGTGCTTCTGTTCATTATCTGATCATAACTCCAGTATCAGTGTAATATTCCTCCAGTGTAGATCAGCTGTTCTCTGTGTGAATATATAGTGCTTCTGTTCATTATCTGATCATAACTCCAGTATCAGTGTAATATTCCTCCAGTGTAGATCAGCTGTTCTCTGTGTGAATATATAGTGCTTCTGTTCATTATCTGATCATAACTCCAGTATCAGTGTAATATTCCTCCAGTGTAGATCAGCTGTTCTCTGTGTGAATATATAGTGCTTCTGTTCATTATCTGATCATAACTCCAGTATCAGTGTAATATTCCTCCAGTGTAGATCAGCTGTTCTCTGTGTGAATATATAGTGCTTCTGTTCATTATCTGATCATAACTCCAGTATCAGTGTAATATTCCTCCAGTGTAGATCAGCTGTTCTCTGTGTGAATATATAGTGCTTCTGTTCATTATCTGATCATAACTCCAGTATCAGTGTAATATTCCTCCAGTGTAGATCAGCTGTTCTCTGTGTGAATATATAGTGCTTCTGTTCATTATCTGATCATAACTCCAGTATCAGTGTAATATTCCTCAGTGTAGATCAGCTGTTCTCTGTGTGAATATATAGTGCTTCTGTTCATTATCTGATCATAACTCCAGTATCAGTGTAATATTCCTCCAGTGTAGATCAGCTGTTCTCTGTGTGAATATATAGTGCTTCTGTTCATTATCTGATCATAACTCCAGTATCAGTGTAATATTCCTCCAGTGTAGATCAGCTGTTCTCTGTGTGAATATATAGTGCTTCTGTTCATTATCTGATCATAACTCCAGTATCAGTGTAATATTCCTCCAGTGTAGATCAGCTGTTCTCTGTGTGAATATATAGTGCTTCTGTTCATTATCTGATCATAACTCCAGTATCAGTGTAATATTCCTCCAGTGTAGATCAGCTGTTCTCTGTGTGAATATATAGTGCTTCTGTTCATTATCTGATCATAACTCCAGTATCAGTGTAATATTCCTCCAGTGTAGATCAGCTGTTCTCTGTGTGAATATATAGTGCTTCTGTTCATTATCTGATCATAACTCCAGTATCAGTGTAATATTCCTCCAGTGTAGATCAGCTGTTCTCTGTGTGAATATATAGTGCTTCTGTTCATTATCTGATCATAACTCCAGTATCAGTGTAATATTCCTCCAGTGTAGATCAGCTGTTCTCTGTGTGAATATATAGTGCTTCTGTTCATTATCTGATCATAACTCCAGTATCAGTGTAATATTCCTCAGTGTAGATCAGCTGTTCTCTGTGTGAATATATAGTGCTTCTGTTCATTATCTGATCATAACTCCAGTATCAGTGTAATATTCCTCCAGTGTAGATCAGCTGTTCTCTGTGTGAATATATAGTGCTTCTGTTCATTATCTGATCATAACTCCAGTATCAGTGTAATATTCCTCCAGTGTAGATCAGCTGTTCTCTGTGTGAATATATAGTGCTTCTGTTCATTATCTGATCATAACTCCAGTATCAGTGTAATATTCCTCCAGTGTAGATCAGCTGTTCTCTGTGTGAATATATAGTGCTTCTGTTCATTATCTGATCATAACTCCAGTATCAGTGTAATATTCCTCCAGTGTAGATCAGCTGTTCTCTGTGTGAATATATAGTGCTTCTGTTCATTATCTGATCATAACTCCAGTATCAGTGTAATATTCCTCCAGTGTAGATCAGCTGTTCTCTGTGTGAATATATAGTGCTTCTGTTCATTATCTGATCATAACTCCAGTATCAGTGTAATATTCCTCCAGTGTAGATCAGCTGTTCTCTGTGTGAATATATAGTGCTTCTGTTCATTATCTGATCATAACTCCAGTATCAGTGTAATATTCCTCCAGTGTAGATCAGCTGTTCTCTGTGTGAATATATAGTGCTTCTGTTCATTATCTGATCATAACTCCAGTATCAGTGTAATATTCCTCCAGTGTAGATCAGCTGTTCTCTGTGTGAATATATAGTGCTTCTGTTCATTATCTGATCATAACTCCAGTATCAGTGTAATATTCCTCCAGTGTAGATCAGCTGTTCTCTGTGTGAATATATAGTGCTTCTGTTCATTATCTGATCATAACTCCAGTATCAGTGTAATATTCCTCAGTGTAGATCAGCTGTTCTCTGTGTGAATATATAGTGCTTCTGTTCATTATCTGATCATAACTCCAGTATCAGTGTAATATTCCTCCAGTGTAGATCAGCTGTTCTCTGTGTGAATATATAGTGCTTCTGTTCATTATCTGATCATAACTCCAGTATCAGTGTAATATTCCTCCAGTGTAGATCAGCTGTTCTCTGTGTGAATATATAGTGCTTCTGTTCATTATCTGATCATAACTCCAGTATCAGTGTAATATTCCTCCAGTGTAGATCAGCTGTTCTCTGTGTGAATATATAGTGCTTCTGTTCATTATCTGATCATAACTCCAGTATCAGTGTAATATTCCTCCAGTGTAGATCAGCTGTTCTCTGTGTGAATATATAGTGCTTCTGTTCATTATCTGATCATAACTCCAGTATCAGTGTAATATTCCTCCAGTGTAGATCAGCTGTTCTCTGTGTGAATATATAGTGCTTCTGTTCATTATCTGATCATAACTCCAGTATCAGTGTAATATTCCTCAGTGTAGATCAGCTGTTCTCTGTGTGAATATATAGTGCTTCTGTTCATTATCTGATCATAACTCCAGTATCAGTGTAATATTCCTCCAGTGTAGATCAGCTGTTCTCTGTGTGAATATATAGTGCTTCTGTTCATTATCTGATCATAACTCCAGTATCAGTGTAATATTCCTCCAGTGTAGATCAGCTGTTCTCTGTGTGAATATATAGTGCTTCTGTTCATTATCTGATCATAACTCCAGTATCAGTGTAATATTCCTCAGTGTAGATCAGCTGTTCTCTGTGTGAATATATAGTGCTTCTGTTCATTATCTGATCATAACTCCAGTATCAGTGTAATATTCCTCCAGTGTAGATCAGCTGTTCTCTGTGTGAATATATAGTGCTTCTGTGCTCATTATCTGATCATAACTCCAGTATCAGTGTAATATTCCTCCAGTGTAGATCAGCTGTTCTCTGTGTGAATATATAGTGCTTCTGTTCATTATCTGATCATAACTCCAGTATCAGTGTAATATTCCTCCAGTGTAGATCAGCTTCTCTGTGTGAATATATAGTGCTTCTGTTCATTATCTGATCATAACTCCAGTATCAGTGTAATATTCCTCCAGTGTAGATCAGCTGTTCTCTGTGTGAATATATAGTGCTTCTGTTCATTATCTGATCATAACTCCAGTATCAGTGTAATATTCCTCCAGTGTAGATCAGCTGTTCTCTGTGTGAATATATAGTGCTTCTGTTCATTATCTGATCATAACTCCAGTATCAGTGTAATATTCCTCCAGTGTAGATCAGCTGTTCTCTGTGTGAATATATAGTGCTTCTGTTCATTATCTGATCATAACTCCAGTATCAGTGTAATATTCCTCCAGTGTAGATCAGCTGTTCTCTGTGTGAATATATAGTGCTTCTGTTCATTATCTGATCATAACTCCAGTATCAGTGTAATATTCCTCCAGTGTAGATCAGCTGTTCTCTGTGTGAATATATAGTGCTTCTGTTCATTATCTGATCATAACTCCAGTATCAGTGTAATATTCCTCCAGTGTAGATCAGCTGTTCTCTGTGTGAATATATAGTGCTTCTGTTCATTATCTGATCATAACTCCAGTATCAGTGTAATATTCCTCCAGTGTAGATCAGCTGTTCTCTGTGTGAGAATATATAGCGCTTCTGTTCATTATCTGATCATAACTCCTGTATCAGTGTAATATTCCTCCAGTGTAGATCAGCTGTTCTGTGTGAATATATAGTGCTTCTGTTCATTATCTGATCATAACTCCAGTATCAGTGTAATATTCCTCCAGTGTAGATCAGCTGTTCTCTGTGTGAATATATAGTGCTTCTGTTCATTATCTGATCATAACTCCAGTATCAGTGTAATATTCCTCTAGTGTAGATCAGCTGTTCTCTGTGTGAATATATAGTGCTTCTGTTCATTATCTGATCATAACTCCAGTATCAGTGTAATATTCCTCTAGTGTAGATCAGCTGTTCTCTGTGTGAATATATAGTGCTTCTGTTCATTATCTGATCATAACTCCAGTATCAGTGTAATATTCCTCCAGTGTAGATCAGCTGTTCTGTGTGAATATATAGTGCTTCTGTTCATTATCTGATCATAACTCCAGTATCAGTGTAATATTCCTCCAGTGTAGATCAGCTGTTCTGTGTGAATATATAGTGCTTCTGTTCATTATCTGATCATAACTCCAGTATCAGTGTAATATTCCTCCAGTGTAGATCAGCTGTTCTGTGTGAATATATAGTGCTTCTGTTCATTATCTGATCATAACTCCAGTATCAGTGTAATATTCCTCCAGTGTAGATCAGCTGTTCTCTGTGAATATATAGTGCTTCTGTTCATTATCTGATCATAACTCCAGTATCAGTGTAATATTCCTCCAGTGTAGATCAGCTGTTCTCTGTGTGAATATATAGTGCTTCTGTTCATTATCTGATCATAACTCCAGTATCAGTGTAATATTCCTCCAGTGTAGATCAGCTGTTCTGTGTGAATATATAGTGCTTTCTGTTCATTATCTGATCATAACTCCAGTATCAGTGTAATATTCCTCTAGTGTAGATCAGCTGTTCTCTGTGTGAATATATAGTGCTTCTGTTCATTATCTGATCATAACTCCAGTATCAGTGTAATATTCCTCCAGTGTAGATCAGCTGTTCTGTGTGAATATATAGCGCTTCTGTTCATTATCTGATCATAACTCCAGTATCAGTGTAATATTCCTCAGTGTAGATCAGCTGTTCTCTGTGTGAATATATAGCGCTTCTGTTCATTATCTGATCATAACTCCAGTATCAGTGTAATATTCCTCCAGTGTAGATCAGCTGTTCTCTGTGTGAATATATAGTGCTTCTGTTCATTATCTGATCATAACTCCAGTATCAGTGTAATATTCCTCCAGTGTAGATCGGCTGTTCTCTGTGTGAATATATAGTGCTTCTGTTCATTATCTGATCATAACTCCAGTATCAGTGTAATATTCCTCCAGTGTAGATCAGCTGTTCTCTGTGTGAATATATAGTGCTTCTGTTCATTATCTGATCATAACTCCAGTATCAGTGTAATATTCCTCTAGTGTAGATCAGCTGTTCTCTGTGTGAATATATAGCGCTTCTGTTCATTATCTGATCATAACTCCAGTATCAGTGTAATATTCCTCCAGTGTAGATCAGCTGTTCTCTGTGTGAATATATAGCGCTTCTGCTCATTATCTGATCATAACTCCAGTATCAGTGTAATATTCCTCAGTGTAGATCAGCTGTTCTCTGTGTGAATATATAGTGCTTCTGTTCATTATCTGATCATAACTCCAGTATCAGTGTAATATTCCTCCAGTGTAGATCAGCTGTTCTCTGTGTGAATATATAGTGCAGTGCCGATCCGAAGCGTTTGAAGGGCAGTGTTTGTACAGTATATTTACAGAAGATGATCTCTAAAGGGTCAGAGACATCGGTCACTCACTCCTCCAGATCCAGAGCTTCATGAGCGGCCGTGATCCGAGCCTGAGGATTCCTCTCTCTCCAGGCCTTCTGCATGACTGTCACACACACACACACACACACACACTTAAGCAAAGGTCATATCGACACCATTCTGAATCAGGCAGGAAATGATGCGCTCTTACTGGCGTCTGCAGGCCGCAGGTGATCAGAGTCACATGTGAAGAACGTCTGATGATCCTGCGCTGACAGATTCATGTCATAGTATGTGAGTGGCTCTCGACCCGTCACCCACGTGTATCTGCAGCACACACACACACACACACACACACCAGTGCCTCAACACACACTACATCTCTGCGTCGATTTAATCGATTATAACATGCTGAAAACTAAACAAGCCCACTCTCTTCCTTATGAAGCAGCAGTTTAATGGATCGCTCGCCCAAACCCACGAGACTCCACCGCTTTATATGAACAGATTGAACTTCACATATAAACACTGATCAGAGAACAGCCACAGAAGCAGTGCCATGTGACACCTGAGCATGAACCTCATTGGTTCTCCAGCTTGAGCTTCCTTTACTGTATTCCCTCTTGATGAACGTCTGGAGGCGTATAGACTCTGGAGGAACAGAAATCTCCCAGATTCCATTAAAAAGGAGAACAGAAGTCATGTGTGTTTGGAGAGAGGGATGACCGAATGGGCCCTTAAGAGCTTAATCAGGCGGGATTGTCCAAATTGTGCTGTCCTACAAACATAAAACTGAAAAAAAAAAGCATTTTATATCCCAGAATCCGAGTCAGACCTCTCAGGGTTCCTAACAGCGATTCCTCCACAGAGGCACAGAGTCAGGCTTGTTTGGCTTCAGCGCTGAGGGAATGTTTGACGGTCACTCACCGGTTATATTCAGCTCCTCTGAACAGATTGAGAGGATTTCTCCAAACCTTACACTCTGCACACACACACACACACACACACACACACACACACACACACACACACAGGAAAACATCATTAAAGGGGGCGGGTCTAATACTATTTCCTGC
>CM040918.1:40680053-40685053 GCA_023029165.1 Gobiocypris rarus | reverse complement strand
TCTGATCTCCCGTCTCTGGTCCGATCTCCTGTCTGTCTCTGGTCTGATCTCCTGTCTGTCGCTGGTCTGATCTCCTGTCTGTCTCTGGTCTGATCTCCTGTCTGTCTCTGGTCTGATCTCCCGTCTGTCTCTCGCCTGATCTCCCGTCTGTCTCTGGTCTGATCTCCTGTCTGTCTCTGGTCTGATCTCCTGTCTGTCTCTGGTCTGATCTCCGTCTGTCTCTGGTCTGATCTCCTGTCTGTCTCTGGTCTGATCTCCCCGTCTGTCTCTGGTCTGATCTCCTGTCTGTCTCTGGTCTGATCTCCTGTCTGTCTCTGGTCTGATCTCCTGTCTGTCTCTGGTCTGATCTCCTGTCTGTCTCTGGTCTGATCTCCCGTCTGTCTCTGGTCTGATCTCCTGTCTGTCTCTGGTCTGATCTCCTGTCTGTCTCTGGTCTGATCTCCTGTCTGTCTCTGGTCTGATCTCCTGTCTGTCGCTGGTCTGATCTCCGTCTGTCTCTGGTCTGATCTCCCGTCTGTCTCTGGTCTGATCTCCCGTCTGTCTCTGGTCTGATCTCCTGTCTGTCGCTGGTCTGATCTCCTGTCTGTCTCTGGTCTGATCTCCTGTCTGTCTCTGGTCTGATCTCCCGTCTGTCTCTGGTCTGATCTCCTGTCTGTCTCTGGTCTGATCTCCCGTCTGTCTCTGGTCTGATCTCCTGTCTGTCTCTGGTCTGATCTCCTGTCTGTCTCTGGTCTGATCTCCTGTCTGTCTCTGGTCTGATCTCCTGTCTGTCTCTGGTCTGATCTCCTGTCTGTCTCTGGTCTGATCTCCTGTCTGTCTCTGGTCTGATCTCCCGTCTGTCTCTGGTCTGATCTCCGTCTGTCTCTGGTCTGATCTCCTGTCTGTCTCTTGGTCTGATCTCCTGTCTGTCTCTGGTCTGATCTCCGTCTGTCTCTGGTCTGATCTCCTGTCTGTCTCTGGTCTGATCTCCCGTCTGTCTCTGGTCTGATCTCCTGTCTGTCTCTGGTCTGATCTCTCCCGTCTGTCTCTGGTCTGATCTCCCGTCTGTCTCTGGTCTGATCTCCTGTCTGTCTCTGGTCTGATCTCCCCGTCTGTCTCTGGTCTGATCTCCCGTCTGTCTCTGGTCTGATCTCCGTCTGTCTCTGGTCTGATCTCCTGTCTGTCTCTGGTCTGATCTCCGTCTGTCTCTGGTCTGATCTCCTGTCTGTCTCTGGTCTGATCTCCTGTCTGTCTCTGGTCTGATCTCCGTCTGTCTCTGGTCTGATCTCCCGTCTGTCGCTGGTCTGATCTCCCGTCTGTCTCTGGTCTGATCTCCGTCTGTCTCTGGTCTGATCTCCGTCTGTCTCTGGTCTGATCTCCTGTCTGTCGCTGGTCTGATCTCCTGTCTGTCTCTGGTCTGATCTCCTGTCTGTCTCTGGTCTGATCTCCTGTCTGTCTCTGGTCTGATCTCCTGTCTGTCTCTGGTCTGATCTCCTGTCTGTCTCTGGTCTGATCTCCTGTCTGTCGCTGGTCTGATCTCCCGTCTGTCTTTGGTCTGATCTCCTGTCTGTCTCTGGTCTGATCTCCCGTCTGTCTCTGGTCTGATCTCCTGTCTGTCTCTGGTCTGATCTCCTGTCTGTCTCTGGTCTGATCTCCTGTCTGTCTCTGGTCTGATCTCCTGTCTGTCTCTGGTCTGATCTCCTGTCTGTCTCTGGTCTGATCTCCTGTCTGTCTCTGGTCTGATCTCCTGTCTGTCTCTGGTCTGATCTCCTGTCTGTCTCTGGTCTGATCTCCCGTCTGTCTCTGGTCTGATCTCCCGTCTGTCTCTGGTCTGATCTCCTGTCTGTCGCTGGTCTGATCTCCTGTCTGTCGCTGGTCTGATCTCCTGTCTGTCTCTGGTTGATCTCCGTCTGTCTCTGGTCTGATCTCCCGTCTGTCTCTGGTCTGATCTCCTGTCTGTCTCTGGTCTGATCTCCCGTCTGTCTCTGGTCTGATCTCCTGTCTGTCTCTGGTCTGATCTCCGTCTGTCTCTGGTCTGATCTCCTGTCTGTCTCTGGTCTGATCTCCTGTCTGTCTCTGGTCTGATCTCCTGTCTGTCTCTGGTCTGATCTCCTGTCTGTCTCTGGTCTGATCTCCGTCTGTCTCTGGTCTGATCTCCCGTCTGTCTCTGGTCTGATCTCCTGTCTGTCTCTGGTCTGATCTCCCGTCTGTCTCTGGTCTGATCTCCCGTCTGTCTCTGGTCTGATCTCCGTCTGTCTCTGGTCTGATCTCCGTCTGTCTCTGGTCTGATCTCCTGTCTGTCGCTGGTCTGATCTCCTGTCTGTCTCTGGTCTGATCTCCCGTCTGTCTCTGGTCTGATCTCCCGTCTGTCTCTGGTCTGATCTCCCGTCTGTCTCTCGTCTGATCTCCCGTCTGTCTCTGGTCTGATCTCCTGTCTGTCTCTGGTCTGATCTCCTGTCTGTCTCTGGTCTGATCTCCTGTCTGTCTCTGGTCTGATCTCCGTCTGTCTCTGGTCTGATCTCCGTCTGTCTCTGGTCTGATCTCCTGTCTGTCTCTGGTCCGATCTCCTGTCTGTCTCTGGTCCGATCTCCTGTCTGTCTCTGGTCTGATCTCCTGTCTGTCTCTGGTCTGATCTCCCGTCTGTCTCTGGTCTGATCTCCTGTCTGTCTCTGGTCTGATCTCCTGTCTGTCTCTGGTCTGATCTCCTGTCTGTCGCTGGTCTGATCTCCTGTCTGTCTCTGGTCTGATCTCCTGTCAGTCGCTGGTCTGATCTCCTGTCTGTCTCTGGTCTGATCTCCTGTCTGTCTCTGGTCTGATCTCCCGTCTGTCTCTGGTCTGATCTCCGTCTGTCTCTGGTCTGATCTCCGTCTGTCTCTGGTCTGATCTCCCGTCTGTCTCTGGTCTGATCTCCCGTCTGTCTCTGGTCTGATCTCCGTCTGTCTCTGGTCTGATCTCCTGTCTGTCTCTGGTCTGATCTCCTGTCTGTCTCTGGTCTGATCTCCTGTCTGTCTCTGGTCTGATCTCCGTCTGTCTCTGGTCTGATCTCCTGTCTGTCTCTGGTCTGATCTCCTGTCTGTCTCTGGTCTGATCTCCTGTCTGTCTCTGGTCTGATCTCCTGTCTGTCTCTGGTCTGATCTCCTGTCTGTCTCTGGTCTGATCTCCTGTCTGTCTCTGGTCTGATCTCCTGTCTGTCTCTGGTTTGATCTCCTGTCTGTCTCTGGTCTGATCTCCTGTCTGTCTCTGGTCTGATCTCCTGTCTGTCTCTGGTCTGATCTCCGTCTGTCTCTGGTCTGATCTCCTGTCTGTCTCTGGTCTGATCTCCCCGTCTGTCTCTGGTCTGATCTCCGTCTGTCTCTGGTCTGATCTCCTGTCTGTCTCTGGTCTGATCTCCGTCTGTCTCTGGTCTGATCTCCTGTCTGTCTCTGGTCTGATCTCCTGTCTGTCTCTGGTCTGATCTCCTGTCTGTCTCTGGTCTGATCTCCTGTCTGTCTCTGGTCTGATCTCCGTCTGTCTCTGGTCTGATCTCCTGTCAGTCGCTGGTCTGATCTCCTGTCTGTCTCTGGTCTGATCTCCTGTCTGTCTCTGGTCTGATCTCCTGTCTGTCTCTGGTCTGATCTCCGTCTGTCTCTGGTCTGATCTCCCGTCTGTCTCTGGTCTGATCTCCTGTCTGTCTCTGGTCTGATCTCCGTCTGTCTCTGGTCTGATCTCCGTCTGTCTCTGGTCTGATCTCCTGTCTGTCTCTGGTCCGATCTCCTGTCTGTCTCTGGTCTGATCTCCCGTCTGTCTCTGGTCTGATCTCCGTCTGTCTCTGGTCTGATCTCCGTCTGTCTCTGGTCTGATCTCCTGTCTGTCTCTGGTCTGATCTCCTGTCTGTCTCTGGTCTGATCTCCGTCTGTCTCTGGTCTGATCTCCTGTCTGTCTCTGGTCTGATCTCCCGTCTGTCTCTGGTCTGGTCTCCGTCTGTCTCTGGTCTGATCTCCGTCTGTCTCTGGTCTGATCTCCCGTCTGTCTCTGGTCTGATCTCCTGTCTGTCTCTGGTCTGATCTCCTGTCTGTCTCTGGTCTGATCTCCTGTCTGTCTCTGGTCTGATCTCCTGTCTGTCTCTGGTCTGATCTCCTGTCTGTCTCTGGTCTGATCTCTCCGTGTGTCGCTGGTCTGATCTCCTGTCTGTCTCTGGTCTGATCTCCTGTCTGTCTCTGGTCTGATCTCCCGTCTGTCGCTGGTCTGATCTCCTGTCTGTCTCTGGTCTGATCTCCCGTCTGTCTCTGGTCTGATCTCCTGTCTGTCTCTGGTCTGATCTCCTGTCTGTCTCTGGTCTGATCTCCTGTCTGTCTCTGGTCTGATCTCCGTCTGTCTCTGGTCTGATCTCCTGTCTGTCTCTGGTCTGATCTCCTGTCTGTCTCTGGTCTGATCTCCTGTCTGTCGCTGGTCTGATCTCCTGTCTGTCGCTGGTCTGATCTCCTGTCTGTCGCTGGTCTGATCTCCTGTCTGTCTCTGGTTGATCTCCTGTCTGTCTCTGGTCTGATCTCCCGTCTGTCTCTGGTCTGATCTCCTGTCTGTCTCTGGTCTGATATCCTCTCTGTCTCTGGTCTGATCTCCTGTCTGTCGCTGGTCTGATCTCCCGTCTGTCTCTGGTCTGATCTCCTGTCTGTCGCTGGTCTGATCTCCGTCTGTCTCTGGTCTGATCTCCTGTCTGTCTCTGGTCTGATCCGCTGGTCTAATGCTCTGCTCTGTGTGTGTGTAGATGATGTGCGAGGTGATGCCCACCATCAGCGAGGCGGAGGTCGGAGGTAACGGAGGCGCTCTGGGCTCCGGCTCCCCTGTGCAGACGGACTCCGAGGGCCACTTTGAGTCTCTGATGGTGTCTATGCTGGAGGAGCGAGACCGACTGCTGGACACACTCCGAGAGACGCAGGAGAACCTGTGTGTGACGCAGAGCAAACTACACGAGATCAGTCACGACAGAGACTCGCTGCAGAGACAGCTCAGCAGCGCTCTGCCACAGGTAACGTCTCCACCCA
>CM040918.1:40670053-40675053 GCA_023029165.1 Gobiocypris rarus | reverse complement strand
TTAAAGCTTTTACTCTTAAACACAAAAGGAACGTCCACTTTAATAAAAAAGGATATTTATTAAACAAGCCAGATCAAGAGCAGAACTGAGAAATAAAGCCTAGGCTCAACTAATACGAACAGCATCACACATTAGGCTTCAAAAAAAAAAATAATAAAAGTGCCCAAATCCAATAAATACTAAACAGACGGGGCAACCTAACGCAGGCAAGTTAGCTTACTGTTTATAAGTGATATGACATGATTTGTCGTCGAGCTGTGATATGCAAACTGTTGCTTGCAAAATGTACATTCGACTTTTCAATTCAATTCAAATATATTTGTATAGCGCTTTTCACAATGCACATTGTTCCTAAAGCAGCTTTACAGAAAGTGCATTTCATAAATTTACATTGAAAAATGTTAGAAAGAGAATGTTAAAGAAAAATGTAAAAAATGTCAAATTAAATTTTGTCCCCATTTTCATTAAAAAAATGCTGCCACACTGCCGATGTCTTTGTTGATATGGTAGAAGAGGACTGACTAGGAAAACACTCACAATTAAATAAATAATATACAGCGCATAGCCGACTTCAGTCTGTGTCTCTTCTCCAGTGGGTCGGGCTAATCCACCGAAGGGAACACAGGGGGGTGTTCTGAAGACAGACAGTTACCTGTGAAACAGGGGTGCTCTGAATCACCCCCGTTAGTGTGCTTTCCACCTGATGAAATGAACACAGCAAAACTGATCGAATGATCAGAAAAATCAGAATTTTGGTCAAGCCAGAACGTATCGACTAATAATCGACTGGGAGATTACAGCCCTAAATAACACAAATCCACATCATGGGACCTTTAAGCTTCCACTCGCATAATACACACAAACAATCAAAACAGAAATGAGTGAGTATCAGCGAGATGGCTCTGAGCAGAGGAAGAACCGGACGGTGAGTGTGTGTGTGTGTGTGTTTGCTTACAGCAGCGCCTGTCGGACGGCTCTCTGGGTCCAGACGGGGACCTGCAGGAGGCGATGGACCGGCAGAGTAAAGAGCTCCTGCACATGAAGGAGCGCGTGGCGTCTCTGTGCGGCCGCGTGGCCGAGCTGGAGGAGGACCTGGACACCGCCCGCAAGGACCTCATCAAGTCTGAGGACCTCAACAGCCGCCTGCAGAGAGACATACGCGAGGTACGGCAGATCTGATCCCGCGCGCTAGCAGATCCGCGGGAGTGTGTGTCTGAACGCTGCTGTTTCTCTCAGTCTCTGGCTCAGAAGGAGGACATGGAGGAGAGGATCACCACGCTGGAGAAGCGGTACCTGGCGGCTCAGAGGGAAGCCACGTCTGTCCACGACCTCAACGACAAGCTGGAGAATGAGATCGCCAACAAGGACTCTCTGTTCTGCCAGGTCCTGTCCCAGCATCACACACACACACACACACACACACACACTGCACATCGGTCACCCACTGCACATCAGTCACCCACTGCACATCAGTCACCCACTGCACATCACTGCACACCAGTCACACACTGCACACCAGTCACCCACTGCACACCAGTCACCCACTGCACATCAGTCACCCACTGCACATCACTGCACATCAGTCACCCACTGCACATCAGTCACCCACTGCACACCAGTCACCCACTGCACATCAGTCACCCACTGCACATCAGTCACCCACTGCACACCAGTCACCCACTGCACACCAGTCACCCACTGCACACCAGTCACCCACTGCACATCAGTCACCCACTGCACATCACTGCACATCAGTCACCCACTGCACATCAGTCACCCACTGCACACCAGTCACCCACTGCACATCAGTCACCCACTGCACATCAGTCACCCACTGCACACCAGTCACCCACTGCACACCAGTCACCCACTGCACACCAGTCACCCACTGCACATCAGTCACCCACTGCACACCAGTCACCCACTGCACATCAGTCACCCACTGCACATCACTGCACATCAGTCACCCACTGCACATCACTGCACATCAGTCACCCACTGCACATCACTGCACATCAGTCACCCACTGCACACCAGTCACCCACTGCACACCAGTCACCCACTGCACATCAGTCACCCACTGCACATCAGTCACCCACTGCACATCAGTCACCCACTGCACATCACTGCACATCAGTCACCCACTGCACATCAGTCACCCACTGCACACCAGTCACCACTGCACACCAGTCACCCACTGCACATCAGTGCACCAGTCACCCACTGCACACCAGTCACCCACTGCACATCAGTCACCCACTGCACACCAGTCACCCACTGCACACCAGTCACCCACTGCACATCAGTGCACACCACTGCACATCAGTGCACACCAGTCACCACTGCACACCAGTCACCCACTGCACATCAGTCACCCACTGCACACCAGTCACCCACTGCACACCAGTCACCCACTGCACATCAGTCACCCACTGCACACCAGTCACCCACTGCACACCAGTCACCACTGCACATCAGTCACCCACTGCACATCAGTCACCCACTGCACATCACTGCACATCAGTCACCACTGCACATCAGTCACCCACTGCACATCACTGCATCAGTCACACCACTGCACATCAGTCACCCACTGCACATCAGTCACCCTGCACATCAGTCAGTCACCCACTGCACATCACTGCACATCAGTCACCACTGCACATCAGTCACCCACTGCACACCAGTCAACCACTGCACATCAGTCACCCACTGCACATCAGTCACCCACTGCACATCAGTCACCCACTGCACATCAGTCACCCACTGCACATCAGTCACCCACTGCACACCAGTCACCCACTGCACATCAGTCACCACTGCACATCAGTCACCCACTGCACATCAGTCACCACTGCACATCAGTCACCCACTGCACATCAGTCACCCACTGCACATCAGTCACCCACTGCACATCACTGCACATCAGTCACCACTGCACATCAGTCACCACTGCACATCAGTCACCCACTGCACATCAGTCACCCACTGCACATCAGTCACCCACTGCACATCACTGCACATCAGTCACCCACTGCACATCAGTCACCCACTGCACATCAGTCACCCACTGCACATCAGTCACCCACTGCACATCACTGCACATCAGTCACCCACTGCACATCAGTCACCCACTGCACATCACTGCACATCAGTCACCCACTGTGTGTGTATCAGTGATGTGTGTGTGTGTCTGATGGTGTGGTTGTGTGTCAGTGATGTGTGTGTCTGATGGTATGTGTGTGTCAGTGATGTGTGTGTCTGATGGTGTGTGTGTCTGTGATGTGTGTGTCAGTGATGTGTGTGTCTGGTGATATGTGTGTGTCAGTGTGTGTGTCTGATGGTGTGTGTGTGTCTGTGATGTGTGTGTCTGGTGATTTGTGTGTGTGTCAGTGATGTGTGTGTCTGATGGTGTGTGTGTGTCTGTGATGTGTGTGTCAGTGATTTGTGTCAGTGTCAGTGATGTGTGTATCTGATGGTATGTGTGTGTCAGTGATGTGTGTGTCAGTGATGTGTGTATCTGATGGTGTGTGTGTCTGTGATGTGTGTGTGTCAGTGATGTGTGTGTCAGTGATGTGTGTGTCAGTGATGTGTGTGTCAGTGATGTGTGTGTCTGATGGTATGTGTGTGTCAGTGATGTGTGTGTCTGATGGTGTGTGTGTGTCGTGATATGTGTGTCAGTGATGTGTGTGTCTGATGGTGTGTGTGTGTGTCAGTGATGTGCGTGTGTGTGTGTGTCGTGATATGTGTATCTGATGGTGTGTGTGTCTGTGATGTGTGTGTGTCAGTGGTGTGTGTGTCAGTGATGTGTGTGTCAGTGATGTGTGTGTCAGTGATGTGTGTGTGTGTCAGTGATGTGTGTGTCAGTGATGTGTGTGTCAGTGATGTGTGTATCTGATGGTGTGTGTGTCTGTGATGTGTGTGTCTGTGATGTGTGTGTCAGTGATGTGTGTGTCAGTGATGTGTGTGTCAGTGATGTGTGTGTCAGTGATGTGTGTGTCAGTGATGTGTGTGTCAGTGATGTGTGTGTCTGATGGTATGTGTGTGTCAGTGATGTGTGTGTCTGATGGTGTGTGTGTCTGATGTGTGTGTCAGTGATGTGTGTGTCTGGTGATATGTGTGTGTGTCAGTGATGTGTGTGTCTGATGGTGTGTGTGTGTCTGTGATGTGTGTGTCTGGTGATTTGTGTGTGTGTCAGTGATGTGTGTGTCTGATGGTGTGTGTGTGTCTGTGATGTGTGTGTCAGTGATTTGTGTCAGTGTCAGTGATGTGTGTATCTGATGGTATGTGTGTGTCAGTGATGTGTGTGTCAGTGATGTGTGTATCTGATGGTGTGTGTGTCTGTGATGTGTGTGTGTCAGTGATGTGTGTGTCAGTGATGTGTGTGTCAGTGATGTGTGTGTCAGTGATGTGTGTGTCTGATGGTATGTGTGTGTCAGTGATGTGTGTGTCTGATGGTGTGTGTGTGTGTGTCTGATGGTGTGTGTGTGTCGTGATATGTGTGTCAGTGATGTGTGTGTCTGATGGTGTGTGTGTGTGTCAGTGATGTGCGTGTGTGTGTGTCGTGATATGTGTATCTGATGGTGTGTGTGTCTGTGATGTGTGTGTGTCAGTGATGTGTGTGTCAGTGATGTGTGTGTCAGTGATGTGCGTGTGTGTGTGTGTCGTGATATGTGTATCTGATGTGTGTGTCTGTGATGTGTGTGTCAGTGATGTGTGTGTCAGTGATGTGTGTGTCAGTGATGTGTGTCAGTGATGTGTGTGTCAGTGATGTGTGTGTCAGTGATGTGTGTGTCAGTGATGTGTGTGTGTCAGTGATGTGTGTGTCAGTGATGTGTGTGTCAGTGATGTGTGTGTCAGTGATGTGTGTGTCAGTGATGTGTGTGTCAGTGATGTGTGTGTCTGATGGTATGTGTGTGTCAGTGATGTGTGTGTCTGATGGTGTGTGTGTGTGTGTCTGATGGTGTGTGTGTGTCGTGATATGTGTGTCAGTGATGTGT
>CM040918.1:40635053-40662553 GCA_023029165.1 Gobiocypris rarus | reverse complement strand
AGCAGTCGCTCAGACTCTTAAAGGGCCAGTTCACCCATTAATGAGAATCCCGGGATCATTTCCTCGCCCTGATGTCGCTCAAACCCGTCAGACTTTCCTTCCTCATATAAAGCCATGGAGTCTCTTCAGAACCTCTGGAATAATCCGCTGGATCTGTACGGATCAGATCTCTTTATGAGCTTCTGAAGCATCAGTGGAAGTTGCTTAGCCTGTCAATGGAGGACAGAAATCTCTCCATCTCATCCCAGATCTCTCCATGTCATCCCAGATCTCTCCATCTCATCCCAGATCTCTCCATCTCATCCCAGATCTCTCCATCTCATCCCAGATCTCTCCATCTAATCACAGATCTCTCCATCTCATCCCAGATCTCTCCATCTCATCCCAGATCTCTCCATCTCATCCCAGATCTCTCCATCTCATCCCAGATCTCTTCATCTCATCCCAGATCTCTCCATCTCATCCCAGATCTCTCCATCTCATCCCACCATCTCATCCCAGATCTCTCCATCTCATCCCAGATCTCTCCATCTCATCCCAGATCTCTCCATCTCATCCCAGATCTCTCCATCTCATCCCAGATCTCTCCATCTCATCCCAGATCTCTCCATCTCATCCCAGATCTCTCCATCTCATCCCAGATCTCTCCATCTCATCCCAGATCTCTCCATCTCATCCCAGATCTCTCCATCTCATCCCAGATCTCTCCATCTCATCCCAGATCTCTCCATCTCATCCCAGATCTCTCCATCTCATCCCAGATCTCTCCATCTCATCCCAGATCTCTCCATCTCATCACAGATCTCTCCATCTCATCCCAGATCTCTCCATCTCATCCCAGATCTCTCCATCTCATCCCAGATCTCTCCATCTCATCCCAGATCTCTCCATCTCATCCCAGATCTCTCCATCTCATCACAGATCTCTCCATCTCATCACAGATCTCTCCATCTCATCCCAGATCTCTCCATCTCATCCCAGATCTCTCCATCTCATCCCAGATCTCTCCATCTCATCCCAGATCTCTCCATCTCATCCCAGATCTCCCCATCTCATCCCAGATCTCCCCATCTCATCCCAGATCTCTCCATCTCATCCCACCATCTCATCCCAGATCTCTCCATCTCATCCCAGATCTCTCCATCTCATCCCAGATCTCTCCATCTCATCCCAGATCTCTCCATTAGTGTTCAGAAGATGAGCCAGAGTCTGGCACATCTGACCATTAGAGCAGAGTAACGCTCTTCCTCAGGATTTCTGTTCTCCAGCTCAAACTCTACACATCCTTAAATCAGGACACATTAATGAGCGCAGGATGAAGGAATGAAGTGAGTTTGAGCTCCAGAGCAGATCTCTGTCTTTGGGTCTGAACCTCACTCTGATCTGAGTTCAGCTGATGTTTATCAACACATTGGCTGAGATTTGCTCTTGTTTTAATCGTACAATCTCAGTTTCTCAAGCAGTTTTCTGTAAGGATGGAAGAGTGATGGAGATGTTGTCCCTGATACAGCTTTAGAGAGCGTCTTCCCTTCAGTTTACTCCTTACGTTTCTTTAGTTGCTGTTAAAAAGTTCTTAACTTTACCTCATAATCCTGCAGAACGCCTGTGTGAGCGTGTGAAGGTGCAGGGCTTCCGTTGCTCCGGTTCCTTCTCCCTGCTGTTAAATGATCACATGACCTTGCTGAGGGCAGGAAGTCCAGCTGAGATGCGGTTGATGTGATTTCTGCTGTGGTTGTGGTCAGGTGCAGACGCTGGACGAGCAGGAATGGGATCGGCTGCAGCAGGCTAATGTTCTGGCTAACGTGGCTCACGCGTTTGAGAGCGATATGGACATGTCCGACGCGGAGGACGACAGAGACACGGTCTTCAGCTCCATGGACCTCCTGTCTCCTGCTGGACAGGCAGACGCGCAGACTCTCGCCCTGATGCTGCAGGAGCAGCTGGACGCCATCAACAACGAGATACGGTAGAGCCTCACACACACTGACCAGGGCTCAGCCGCCTTCACTATACCCATACACTGTCATCTGTAGAGACTGGAGAGCTTACGGTAGGGAAGCAGACGACATGCTTTGACAAGGACTGATCATGTATTGGCTCATTACTTAAAGGGACATAACACACACAGTTAAAGGATCACTCCACCGTTTTTAGAAATAGGGCTTATTCAACTTCTTTCCTACATTTAGATATGTGGGCAAATGCATTTTTGTCTCAGTGCATGCATTGTTTTAGTTTGGCAGGGTCGCCGCTAGCTTAGCTTAGCATAATGAATAGAATCCTATGTTGCCAGCTAGCATGTCCCGAGTTAAAGTGATTAAAAAAAACCCCCACCTAATTACTTCTTGTGTCCTGCGTATTCACAACGAGTACAAATAGCGATGCAGATTAAGACTAGGCGATTTCCTAGGCAGATATTGGGACTATATTATGGGTAAGCACAGGTGAAAGACTGCTACTGTAGAGATATCACACAACACATGCACAATACACGCCGGTATGTTGACGGAAGTTTGGGGATTTCATGTGTTGTGTGATATCTCTGCGCCCAAGTAGCAGTGCTTCGCCTGGATTTGGATCAGTTTTACTCGGGACATGCTAGCTGGCAACATAGGATTCCATTCATTATGCTAAGCTAAGCTAGCGGCGAGCCTGCCAAACTAAAACAAGAGACAAAAATGCATTTGCCCACATATCTAAATGTAGGAAAGAAGTTGAATAAGCCCTATTTCTGAAAACGCTGGAGTGATCCTTTAATCGGGAGTATCTATAGAGTAGTGTTGATCCTTCATATCTCCCAAGAGTCTTCAGATGAGATGGAATATAATGAAACGAGTGCATGTGAACACTAGTGAGGGGGGAGTGATGTCAGAGTCATGAGATCCGTGTGTGATTGTGTGTCCTGCCAGGATGATACAGGAGGAGAAGGAGAACACGGCACTGAGAGCCGAGGAGATCGAGAGCCGCGTGGGCAGCGGAGAGGACCTGGGCGGCCGCTTCCGCTCCTGGCCTCCCTCCCGCCCTCCTTCCACGGCGA
This sequence comes from Gobiocypris rarus, assembly GCA_023029165.1. Classification (NCBI taxonomy): domain Eukaryota; kingdom Metazoa; phylum Chordata; class Actinopteri; order Cypriniformes; family Gobionidae; genus Gobiocypris; species Gobiocypris rarus. The sequence continues at coordinate 40,659,516 of CM040918.1, read as the reverse complement.
GGCCTCTCCGCCCGGATCCGGTCACTCCACGCCCCGCCGGCCGTCCCGCAGCCCCAGCCGAGAGATGGACCGCATGGGGGTCATGACCCTGGTGAGCCGCTGCCCTTCAGCGTGTCCGTCGCATTGAGCCTGGGGTAGTAATAGAGCCGTGTGTGTGTGTGTGTGTGTGTGGGTGGGGCGGGGGTGGGTGGGTGACTGAGGTCTGATCTGTGTGTGTGTGTGTGTGTGTGTGTGTGTGTGTCCCAGCATTCCCGCTGCGAGCCGTGTGTCCTCCCTCTGCTGACCTGTGCTCATGTGTTTGTGCAGGTATCACTCACTGCAGACCCACTGCTCGTGAGGCATAAAGCCCTTCCTGCTCTTCTAATGCTTGTGCTGTAGAGGAAGTTTACTGAAGCACTTCCTGCTTGTTCCCTGGCCGGGGAAATGAGCGATTAGAGCTTGAGATAAAGCCTGTTTACTCTGGACTCTGACTTCATGCAGACGAGTGCTGTCCCGCTAGCTTCAGAGATGCGAGTCCATAGGCACCTTTGCCTGTAATCGCTCCGCACTGAAAGAGCGATGGCTACGCTCATGTAAAGCAGCTGTCATGTGATCGGCCCGTGTGTGAGCTGCGCTGGCTATTACTGCTCCGCACATCACAGCTCAAACCAGTATCGCGGGTCCGCGCCGCTTTCGCTCCATTTGCCGTCGGATGTTTCTCATGTGTAACAGCAATGGCGGCTCTTATCAGTCGGGCTCCAGCGAGACCTCTAACAGCATTCTGGAGCACCAGCAGGAAGAAGGCTAGCGCTTGCTCTCAGTCTGGAGCCCTGATTAGCGATTCGCATGATTAGAGTTTAACCCCTCACGGTCACTGTCTGCCCTCCAGAGTGAACAGTTTGTGTGTGTGTGTGTGTGTGTGTGTCTCACATGTCTCTCCTCTGCTCTGACGTTGATGCCTCTCCTGCTTTTCTCAGTGTGTGTGTGTGTGTGTGTGTCTCTAGATCTTTTCTCACCAGCTTCTGTGCTTTATCTGAAATGCTGCTAACTGCCTGTTTCTTCTCTTTCTCCATTTGCTTGCGCTTCCAACAGCCTAGCGATTTGCGGAAGCACCGTAGGAAGGTAATTTAGAGAAACTGCGCTGCCATGTGTAACCCTCCTGTAACCTCTGCATCTCAACACGGACCTGAGCGGTTCCGGACGTGATAACATGCGTGACGAGACACATGTAGAGCTCCACACACCACGCGTGCAAATGAACGGCACTGACAGATACTCACAGTATTAGCAGGCAATGACCTGATGCATGACACACACGTGAGCAGGGCTGGACACTTTGACCACCCGTTCAGTTTATAACAGGTCATGACTGATGATCTTCTGCTGTACACACGGCTTCTCCTAAGCCCCGCCCCTTTCTTACAGTCACTGCGACATCACACTCAGATCCGCCTCATCCAATCAGCATCGCATCAAGCCTCGCCCCACACACACGTCACAGTACAGAAGAGAGACCTGCGGACTAATGTGCACTTCAGTATTATAACTGGTCAGATGCACATCACAGGATCAGTGCGGACACACTAGCGTTCAGAATCACACCTCCCAGCCCTGCTCAATGTGAACACACGTGATGTTACACACGCTAACCCTCGCCTGACCGTTCCTTCTGAAGCTCAGCCTCCTCATTTGCTCACCCAAACCTCTCCTGTCCACTGCACGGCTTTCAGGTCAACTGAAGGGAAGGCAGAGGTCTGAGAGAGGAAATGATGTCAGAAGGCATTAACATATCAAACACAGCTGGACAAGAGTCCTTGTGTAGGAGTTTATCATTCACATTTAAACACAAAATACATGCGTACATCTCATCAAATTGAAAATGAGCTAAAAATAATTATACTAAAGTTCAAACTGGCCCAGTGTCAGTGTTTTATGTTTGTAATGTGTGTGTGTGTGTGTGTGTGTGTCTGTGTTTAGTGTGCTCAAGACGATAAAGCCACCATAAGATGCGAGACGTCTCCTCCGTCCACCCCGTCCTCCATAAGACTCCACAGAGGAGCACTGCACACCAGCAGCCACGAGGACATCAGGGTCGGTGTGTGTGTGTGTGTGTGAGAGTGAGTGAGTGTGAGTGAGTGTGAGTGAGTGTGAGTGAGTGTGAGTGAGTGTGAGTGTGAGTGAGTGTGAGTGAGTGTGAGTGAGAGTGAGTGAGTGAGTGAGGAGTGAGGAGGAGTGAGTGAGGAGTGAGTGAGTGAGTGAGTGAGTGAGTGAGGAGTGAGTGAGTGAGTGAGTGAGTGTGAGTGTGTGAGTGTGTGAGTGAGTGAGTGAGTGAGTGAGTGAGTGAGTGAGTGAGTGAGTGAGTGAGTGAGTGAGTGAGTGAGTGAGTGAGTGAGTGAGTGAGTGAGTGAGTGAGTGAGTGAGTGAGTGAGTGAGAGTGTGAGGAGGTGAGGAGTGAGGAGGAGAGTGAGTGAGAGTGTGAGTGTGTGAGTGTGTGAGTGTGTGAGTGAGTGAGTGAGTGAGGAGTGAGTGTGAGAGTGAGGAGTGAGTGAGTGAGTGAGTGAGTGAGTGAGTGAGTGAGTGAGTGAGGAGTGAGTGAGTGAGTGAGTGAGTGAGTGTGAGTGTGAGTGTGTGAGTGTGTGTGTGTGTGTGTGTGTGTGTGTGTGTGTGTGTGTGTGTGTGTGAGTGAGTGAGTGAGTGAGTGAGTGAGTGAGTGAGTGAGTGAGTGAGTGAGTGAGTGAGTGAGTGAGTGTGAGTGTGAGTGTGAGTGTGAGTGTGAGTGTGAGTGTGAGTGTGAGTGTGAGGTGTGAGTGTGAGTGTGAGTGTGAGAGTGTGAGAGTGTGAGAGTGTGAGAGTGTGAGAGTGTGAGAGTGAGAGTGTGAGAGTGTGAGAGTGTGAGAGTGTGAGAGTGAGAGTGTGAGAGTGTGAGAGTGTGAGAGTGTGAGAGTGTGAGAGTGTGAGAGTGTGTGAGTGTGTGAGTGTGTGAGTGTGTGAGTGTGTGAGTGTGTGTGAGTGTGAGAGTGTGTGAGTGTGAGTGTGTGAGTGTGAGTGTGTGAGTGAGTGAGTGAGTGAGTGAGTGAGTGAGTGAGTGAGTGAGTGAGTGAGTGAGTGAGTGAGTGAGTGAGTGAGTGAGTGAGAGTGTGAGAGTGTGAGAGTGTGAGAGTGAGTGTTCCCTTGTGAGTGAGAGAGGGTGTGTGAGTGGAGTGTGAGTGGAGGTGAGTGGAGGTGAGTGGGTGAGTGGAGTGTGAGTGGAGTGTGAGTGGAGTGTGAGTGGAGTGTGAGTGGAGTGTGAGTGGAGGGTGAGTGGAGGGTGAGTGGAGTGTGAGTGGAGGGTGAGTGGAGGGTGAGTGGAGGGTGAGTGGAGGGTGAGTGGAGTGTGAGTGGAGTGTGAGTGGAGTGTGAGTGGAGTGTGAGTGGAGGTGAGTGGAGGGTGAGTGGAGGGTGAGTGGAGGGTGAGTGGAGGGTGAGTGATGTGTGTACCTGACCTGACCTGTGTGTGTGTGCAGTGCCGGGCTGCAGGATGGAGCGGGCAGTAATCCCAGCAGCAGCAACAGCAGTCAGGACTCGCTCAACAAGGGTGCCAAGAAGAAGAGCATCAAGGTGTCGATCGGCCGCCTGTTCGCTAAGAAAGAGAAGAGTCGGCCCAGTCCGGTGGGGAAGGAGTCTCCTGTCCCAGGTGTGCATCCGCTCACTAGTGCTCCGGACGTTTCGTCACGGCACATTTAAGGTCATGTAAAAAACATGAATCGTGATACGACTTCATTTTAACTTCAAAATGTGATGTGATTGAATAAGCGCTGCGAGTCAAAGCGATGCATGAAGGGATCTGAACGCTTCTGCTCAGGCTCTTGCATCGGCACCGCTTCCTGTGTTCTCATCACAGACTGAAGCTCGTGGCACGGCATGGGCTCGATCCCCAGGGAATGTGCCGGGAATACAGTGCAAGGTGCTTTGGATGATGCGTCTGCCAAATGCATCATGCAAATGAGAATTAGCGTTTTATATACAGTACTTTCACATGCGTGTTTAGTGTGTAATATGTTCTGTGAGCGAATCGTTGAAACCACATACAGTCAGAAGCACACACACACACACACACTCTCACTCACACGCACACACACACACTCACACACAGACACGAAATTCAGACTTCCCCAAATCACTTGATCCTGCTGTTGATTTGTGTTTGTGTCGATCAGCGGCTGCAGGAACGCCAGATGGAAGCGCCTCACCGGACGCCATGACACTCGGCAAACTGGGCGGCCCTGCAGAGAAGAACAGGAAACTGCAGAAGAAGTGAGTGATGCCAACAGCATTCATTACATAGACCTGACACTCACCTCCCTCACTCACCTCCCTCACTGACCTCCATCACTGACCTCCATCACTCACCTCCATCACTCACCTCCATCACTCACCTCCCTCACTCACCTCCCTCACTGACCTCCATCTCTGACCTCCATCACTCACCTCCATCACTGACCTCCATCACTGGCCTCCATCACTGACCTCCATCTCTGACCTCCATCACTGACCTCCATCACTGACCTCCATCACTGGCCTCCATCACTGGCCTCCATCACTGACCTCCATCTCTGACCTCCATCACTGACCTCCATCACTGACCTCCATCACTGGCCTCCATCACTGACCTCCATCACTGGCCTCCATCACTGACCCCATCACTCACCCCATCACTCACCCCATCACTCACCTCCATCTCTGACCTCCATCACTCACCCCATCACTCACCCCATCACTGACCTCCATCTCTGACCTCCATCACTCACCCCCATCACTCACCCCATCACTCACCCCATCACTCACCCCATCACTGACCTCCATCTCTGACCTCCATCACTCACCCCATCACTCACCCCATCACTCACCCCATCACTCACCCCATCACTGACCTCCATCTCTGACCTCCATCACTCACCTCCATCACTCACCTCCATCACTCACCCCATCACTCACCTCCATCTCTGACCTCCATCACTCACCCCCATCACTCACCCCATCACTCACCCCATCACTCACCTCCATCTCTGACCTCCATCTCTGACCTCCATCACTCCCCATCACTCACCCCATCACTGACCTCCATCACTCACCCCATCACTCACCCCCATCACTGACCTCCATCACTCACCCCATCATCACCTCCATCACTCACCTCCATCACTCACCCCATCACTCACCCCATCACTCACCTCCATCACTCACCCCATCACTGACCTCCATCACTCACCCCATCATCACCTCCATCACTCTCCTCCATCACTCACCCCATCACTCACCTCCATCACTCACCCCATCATCACCTCCATCACTCACCCCATCATCACCTCCATCACTCACCTCCATCACTGACCTCCATCACTCACCTCCATCACTCACCCCATCACTGACCTCCATCACTCACCCCATCATCACCTCCATCACTCACCTCCATCACTCACCTCCATCACTCACCTCCATCACTCACCCCATCACTCACCCCATCACTCACCTCCATCACTCACCCCATCACTGACCTCCATCACTCACCCCATCATCACCTCCATCACTCACCTCCATCACTCACCCCCATCACTCACCTCCATCACTCACCTCCATCACTCACCCCATCATCACCTCCATCACTCACCCCATCATAACCTCCATCACTCACCTCCATCACTGACCTCCATCACTCACCTCCATCACTCACCCCATCACTGACCTCCATCACTCACCCCATCATCACCTCCATCACTCACCCCATCGCTCACCTCCATCACTCACCTCCATCACTCACCTCCATCACTCACCCCATCATCACCTCCATCACTCACCCCATCATCACCTCCATCACTCACCTCCATCACTGACCTCCATCACTCACCTCCATCACTCACCCCATCACTGACCTCCATCACTCACCCCATCATCACCTCCATCACTCACCCCCATCACTGACCTCCATCACTCACCCCATCACTCACCCCATCACTCCCATCACTCACCCCATCACTCACCCCATCACTCACCCCATCACTCACCTCCATCACTGACCTCCATCACTCAACCCCATCACTCACCCCATCACTCACCCCATCACTGACCTCCATCACTCAACCCCATCACTCACCTCCATCTCTGACCTCCATCACTCACCCCATCACTCACCCCCATCACTCACCCCCATCACTGACCTCCATCACTCACCCCATCACTCACCTCCATCTCTGACCTCCATCACTCACCCCATCACTGACCTCCATCACTCACCCCATCACTCACCCCATCACTCACCCCATCACTCACCCCATCACTGACCTCCATCACTCACCCCATCACTCACCCCATCACTCACCCCATCACTGACCTCCATCACTCACCCCATCACTCACCTCCATCTATGACCTCCATCACTCACCCCATCACTCACCCCATCACTGACCCCCATCACTGACCTCCATCACTCACCTCCTCATCACCCCATCACTGACCTCCATCACTCACCCCATCACTCACCCCATCACTCACCCCATCACTGACCTCCATCACTCACCCCATCACTCACCTCCATCTATGACCTCCATCACTCACCCCATCACTCACCCCATCACTGACCCCCATCACTGACCTCCATCACTCACCTCCTCATCACCCCATCACTCACCCCATCACTCACCCCATCACTCACCCCATCACTCACCTCCATCACTGACCTCCATCACTCACCTCCATCACTCACCCCATCACTGACCTCCATCACTCACCCCATCATCACCTCCATCACTCACCCCATCGCTCACCTCCATCACTCACCTCCATCACTCACCTCCATCACTCACCCCATCACTCACCCCATCACTGACCTCCATCACTCACCCCCATCACTCACCCCATCACTCCCCATCACTCACCCCATCACTCACCCCCATCACCCCATCACTCACCTCCATCACTGACCTCCATCACTCAACCCCATCACTCACCCCATCACTCACCCCATCACTGACCTCCATCACTCAACCCCATCACTCACCTCCATCTCTGACCTCCATCACTCACCCCATCACTCACCCCCATCACTCACCCCATCACTGACCTCCATCACTCACCCCATCACTCACCTCCATCTCTGACCTCCATCACTCACCCCCATCACTGACCTCCATCACTCACCCCCATCACTCACCCCATCACTCACCCCCATCACTCACCCCATCACTGACCTCCATCACTCACCCCATCACTCACCCCATCACTCACCCCATCACTCACCTCCATCACTCACCCCATCACTCACCTCCATCTATGACCTCCATCACTCACCCCATCACTCACCCCCATCACTGACCCCATCACTGACCTCCATCACTCACCTCCTCATCACCCCATCACTCACCCCATCACTCACCCCATCACTCACCCCATCACTCACCTCCATCACTCACCCCATCACTCACCTCCATCACTCACCCCATCACTGACCTCCATCACTGACCTCCATCACTCACCCCATCACTCACCCCATCACTGACCTCCGTCACTGACCTCCATCACTCACCTCCATCACTCGCCTCCATCACTCACCTCCATCACTGACCTCCATCACTGACCTCCATCACTGACCTCCATCACTGACCTCCATCACTCACCTCCATCACTCACCTCCATCACTCACCTCCATCACTCACCTCCATCACTCACCTCCATCACTCACCTCCATCACTGACTTCCATCACTGACCTCCATCACACAACTCCATCACTCGCCTCCATCACTCACCTCCATCACTCACCTCCATCATTCACCTCCATCACTCACCCCATCACTCACCTCCATCACTCACCTCCATCACTGACGTCCATCACTCACCTCCATCACTCACCTCCATCACTCACCTCCATCACTGACTTCCATCACTGACCTCCATCACACAACTCCATCACTCGCCTCCATCACTCACCTCCCTCACTCACCTCCATCACTGACCTCCATCACTCACCTCCATCACTCACCTCCATCACTCACCTCCATCACTCACCTCCATCACTGACTTCCATCACTGACCTCCATCACACAACTCCATCACTCACCTCCATCACTGACCTCCATCACTCACCTCCATCACTGACCTCCATCACTGACTTCCATCACTCACCTCCATCACTCACCTCCATCACTCACCTCCATCACTCACCCCCATCACTGACCTCCATCACTCACCCCATCACTGACTTCAATCTCTGACCTCCATCACTCACCTCCATCACTCACCTCCATCACTCACCTCCATCACTCACCCCATCACTGACTTCAATCTCTGACCTCCATCACTCACCTCCATCACTCACCTCCATCACTCACCCCATCACTCACCCCATCACTGACTTCAATCTCTGACCTCCATCACTCACCTCCATCACTCACCTCCATCACTCACCTCCATCACTCACCCCATCACTGACTTCAATCTCTGACCTCCATCACTCACCCCCATCACTCACCCCATCACTGACTTCAATCTCTGACCTCCATCATGTCTGCATTCAGTGTTCACTCACTGCTACACTGGTTTAATGTTTCTCACCGTAAATGTGAATGTGAGGAGTGAAGGCCCCGATATACTCGGTTCTGTTTCCTCAGCGAAAAACACAAGCAGAGGAGCTTTACACATCAGCAGCTTCACAGGATTAAACATGAGAAACCGTGTCAGCGTCGCTTCGTTCGAATCACAGCGTCAGTTTCTACTGTAAGGAGGCGGAGCTTCAGAGACACACCCACCTATTACATCATCACCACAGACCAATGGGAGTGTTTACCAGCGGGAGCGCACCTTTCCAGAAGCTTCAAACTCCCAAAACTCCAAACAAACACCGTTTCCATCCGCCTGTTTTTATGCACATCTTGAAGTATAGCATCAGAAATGAGTGAATCCATTTTTGGAAAAGTTTTTGCGCTCGCTTGAGGTGGGTTTTGACTTGTGTGGAAAAGAGTTAATCCGAATAATGGGAGATGGAAACGCCTTTGCCGAATAAACATACTGACGTAGTGAACATATAAAGCGATAGTTCACCCAAAAATGACACTGACTCCATGATTTACTCCCCTCATCACATGTGCGTGATCGTGCACACATCTAAACACCGCTAGTGAGTACTCAACGTAATAATAATAATAATATTCTGTGCTGTATTGATCTACAAAAAGGAGAAACATCTCTTGACGGAACCGACTCTCTCCGTTCACAGGAGCCGTCTCGTTCAGGACACACACCTGCTCTTTCTGCTGATGTGTTTACTGTTGGTTAGCAGTACCGCCGTCACCCGCTCGAACAGCTCGATGGGAACGCACCGAATCACCGTCGTCACAGCGGCCGCTTCTTCGCTTGAGCTCAAGTATATCGGGGCGTTTATCGCTACAGGCCTCGCAGTGTTGTCATTATGATCATGTCTCATTACCCATCAGTCTTGCAGTGGCTCATTCTGGTTGTTTTCCCTCCTCTCTCCTCACACACCCTTTCATCTGTCACTCATAGCCCAAACTCAGGGTAAGTGTCCGCACACCGCCTCGATGTGGGGCATGAACACCTCCTGCACGTCTCATGCTTGCTTTGATACGCTTGAGCTCTACTAACCCACTGACCTTTACCGCAGTAAACGGGTTCAGCGCCTGGAGCTTTAGCAGGGAGAGCATAACCAGATGGTGATGGAAGAGTCTGCTCATTCCTAGATTCATGCATTGATTTAGTGGTAAAGAAACGTCTTTATAAAGCTCAGTTTAGTGTCAGTGTGCGGTATCTCTAATATCCGCTGGACGATCGGTGTGAGAGTCATCGCTCTCTCGCAGAGCAATCTAAACAAGCACTGAAGTCTCCATACACACACACACACTTTCCTCTGCTCACGTGGAGACGGTGAGGTGTGTGTAGGACGTGAGTAAAGGATTAAACTCTCCTGTGATATGCAGTATTTTAGTTTTTATTGTGTTGATGCCAGCTGAGGTGCAATCACCAGAAAATGTAGTTATTCAAAGTAAAAGTTAATTCAGAGAGTAATCAGTCTCAGTTTTAGAGTTCGTCAAGAGCGTCTCTGCATGAAACCGGATTTGCGCTCGTCTTTTCTTCCCTATAGAGACCACCGTATTTAGGCCACGCCCACACCGGGGGGGGGACAATCCAACGCTCTCAATGACTTTGACTCCTTGTCATTTCAGATTTATTACAAAAAACAGAACAATGTCTAAAAGCTGAAATGTGACCAGGTGTACAGCAAACAAGCTAAAAAACACAGAACTGAGTGTTTATAAGCAGTCGACCCAAAAACGAGCCTTTAAGGAGAGGAAAGTGGATACAGGCGATAAGATGTGAAGCTCCAGCAGGAGGAATGGGTGAATGCTGGGCTCCTGACACTCGGTATGCCTATGTGTGCAGTAAACATGAGTCAAATATCCAGATGTCATTTATATGTTGTATTTCCTGTCTCTGTTTGCGTTCCCCTCCAGTGTGTGTAGTTCTCAGTGTAGTATCACATGTCCCGCTCTGTCTTTATTGCATGTATGCACTTTTATGTCTTTAAATGCTCATTTTTGGGGTCAGCAGCTTATAAACACTTCAGTTTATTTTGATTCTGGGTTTGCATATCAGCTTTCAGACATTTAGTTTTTTTTGTTATAAGTCATAAATGACAAGGAGGCCACCTCACGCAATAGAAAGTCAATGGAGACGGTTGTTATGTTTCCCCCCCGGTGGGCGTGGTCTTCAGATTATGACGCGTGTCGCTCTGTCTCTATAGATGTCACAGTTACATCACTTGCAGGCATCGCTGTTTGCGAACACGAGATACGGCACTGCAGATCTACTAGAGTGAAGCGCTTCAGGAACAGATGTGGGCGGGGCTTGAGTGTGTCTGTGGGGATCTGATTGGATGAGTGTGGTTTGCTATTGGTGGGTCTCATGTGAGTGACAGGTGGCCCCGCCCTCATCATCAGAGAAGAGATGACGTTACTCTGAGTCAAGGTTATTAACACAATAATGATAAATCATTTATAATAAACGCTGCAGGAACTGTCGTTCTGATCTGAGCCCTGGACCGAGCGCTTCTCTTCACTCTTCAGCATGGCTGTGAGACGCATGTTTGCCTTTCTCCTTTCATCTACACTCTTCAGTGCTGTGCATTATGGGTGGGCAAACCTGCTGTAGTATGGTGTTGCTTTGAGAGCATTCACGTCGTCAGGGATCACAGGCTACTTTCTCTGCGTCATGTTTTCTCAGAAACAGTGAGTGTGTGTGAACAGGTTGAAGATTCAGGGTTTGCTTTGATATTAACAGATGTTTGAATCCCTGTGTTCTGCTGATTGTGATTTGTTGGTGGAAGTGATGTCAGGGTTCTCCCTCAACTCTTCTGCTTTCCTCATCTGTTCATGTGCTGTTCGCTCACCGTACGACTGCTGCACGTTATCATGCTCTTTGCACATGCATACATGCGTGTGATGATGTTTTCTTTGTGTTTTCAGACATGAATTGCTGGAGGAGGCCTGTCGGCAGGGTCTGCCCTTCGCTCAGTGGGACGGACCCACGGTTGTGGTGTGGCTCGAGGTATGAATGTTTTCACAGGAGGCAGTGAGAGTTCACCTCCACTTCACACAACAATCAGTACAACATTCTTGATCCGGAGGCAATTGTAATGTCAGGATGTGGCTCAGGAAGCGTGTGATCCGGATGATGGAGTGTGTGTTGTGTTTCTCTCAGCTGTGGGTCGGGATGCCTGCATGGTATGTGGCAGCGTGCCGGGCCAACGTGAAGAGCGGTGCCATCATGTCCGCCCTGTCCGACACTGAGATTCAGCGCGAGATCGGCATCAGCAACCCCCTTCACCGCCTCAAACTACGCCTGGCTATTCAGGAGATCATGTCGCTCACGAGCCCGTCGGCACCCCCTACCTCCAGAACGGTAGGAAACACATCCCACACCTCCCGCTCTCCTCAGGCTTCGGTCTGCGCTATCAGAGGAGATACTGACAGACATCAGCACACGAGGAACCCTCACATCGGCCGAGAACACACTGCAGGCTAGGGTCAAGGGTCAAGGGTTGGGCTGCACCATTCATGAGAATAAAACATCACCATATAACTGAGTGTCAAATCTAATTATCTTTTTGTTAATATTCACAATTTTTATGGCTAATAAAATAACTAACTTACACGGGTCACATATCAAAAGAAAAAACAGAGCCTCTGGTTTTAAACAAACACTTCATTCTGTCTTCATGCATTCCTCAACACGTCAATGGGTACGTTTCAGAAAAGATGCCCTCGAGCAGCCCTAGTCGAGGGTTATTCATGAGGCGAGACCGTTATTGGTGAACAGGTGAAGAGTGAGACAGGAAGTGTGTGGAGCAGACACTGATGATGTCAGGGACACTCACTCAAACCCCCTCCTGTAGCTGTGAAGCACACACACACACACACACACACACACACACACACGTGTCCGTTCTCTCTGTCTCTCTCTCTCTCGCATGCCTCACACATTAACACCTAATGGGATGATTGTGACGCTTTCACTAATGTTCCTGCTGCTCAGTAACACCCTCTTTCACTCCATCTGTCCTCACTTGTTTTCCAACCCTCACTCACGGATCATGTAGTCTTCTGGGAATGTCTGGCTCACACACGAGGAGATGGAGAGTTTGGCCGCCACGCCGCTCACGGTCAGTCAGCTGATATAGTTGTGTGATGATTTACTGTATTTGACCTTCTGCTACTGACTCGCCTCCCCTCGCTCCACATGCTAACCCGCTAACACCAGGAGGATGAGGAGGGCGGCTGGGCCCAGGTTTGAACCTCTTCCACACACACACACTGTGTTTTTACTGCACGACATCAATCACGTATGCAGGAATGGGCCGCGTGAGTCTCACCATCGGTCAGGAACACGCTTCAGTTTGACCTGAAGGAGTTCCTGTAAGGTTTGTGTGCTGGGCGTGCTCTGACGGGTCGGTGAGGCTCACTGCTGTTCTCCATCATGTCACGGCACCGCGCGCTGGTCTCGGTCTGAGGCGTGTGTTTCTGGAGCTTAATATCAGTCTCTGCTTCTGTATGAACTCTCCTGATGGATACCGTTATATTTGGTACTGATTGTTTCACAGCAGCTTCACAGATAAATAACAAAACAGAATCCATAATGCAGCTTTAAAAAGACAGTAGTGCCATTATTCAGATCGAGCGTTCTTCTCTGATCGGGTCATGTCAGCAGTATTACTGGGATTATTTGGTTGTGCTCATTGTGCTCCTGAAAGGACTGAATGTGTGTTTGCTCTCAGACTCTGGCCTACGGCGACATGAACCATGAATGGATCGGGAACGACTGGCTGCCGAGCCTCGGCTTACCTCAGTACCGAAGCTACTTCATGGAGTCGCTGGTCGACGCTCGAATGCTGGATCACCTGACCAAAAAAGACCTGCGCAGTCAGCTCAAAATGGTGGACAGCTTCCACAGGTCAGTCATGGTGCGCTCGCATGTCCAGTCTGGGCTGCTGTTGAAATCACTCCACAGAGGCAAACATTATCAATAAACAACCTCAGAGAAATAAATCATCCATACAGCCTCCTGAGCCCTGATTCACTCTGGCTGTGTGTTTGTGGTGCTCTCTCTCTCTCTGCAGGAACAGCTTTCAGTGCGGTGTCATGTGTTTGAGACGACTGAACTATGACAGGAAAGACCTTGAGCGAAGACGTGAGGAGTCACAGGTCGAAGTCAAAGGTGAGTGCATGTTGGTGTTCTTTATTTCCGCTGTGTGTGTTCGTGTGCGAGTCCTTTAATGCTTGAGTCTGTGCAGATGTGCTGGTGTGGTCGAACGAGCGTGTGGTCAGCTGGGTTCAGGCCATCGGGTTGAAGGACTACGCCAGCAACCTTCTGGAGAGCGGTGTTCATGGAGCGCTCATCGCCTTGGACGAGTCCTTCGACCACAACGCCTTGGCCCTGCTCCTGCAGATCCCAGCAGTGCACACAGGTCAGATCCCTACGCAGTGCACACAGGTCAGATCTCACGCGGTGCACACAGGTCAGATCCCTACGCAGGTGCACACAGGTCAGATCCCTACGCGGTGCACACAGGTCAGATCCTCGCGGTGTGCACACAGGTCAGATCCCTACGCAGTGCACACAGGTCAGATCCCTACGCAGTGCACACAGGTCAGATCCCTACGCAGTGCACACAGGTCAGATCCCTACGCAGTGCACACAGGTCAGATCCCTACGCAGTGCACACAGGTCAGATCCCTACGCAGTGCACACAGGTCAGACACACTCCGAGTCGGAACCATTACCTTCGGTTCAACTTCAGGGCCCAGTGGATCAGAATGTTTCCATATAGAACTGAATGATTTGTGCAGGTTTTCATTAGCGGTGTCGAGAAAAAATATATATATTCAATTACATTTCCTTAGTAAAGGGATACAAGGACACGTTTACAAGCTAAATGTACAGGTGCTGGTCATATAATTAGAATATCATCAAAAAGTTGATTTATTTCACAAATTCCATTCAAAAAGTGAAACTTGTATATTATATTCATTCATTACACACAGACTGATATATTTCAAATGTTTATTTCTTTTAATGTTGATGATTATAACTGAGAACTAAGGAAAATCCCAAATTCAGTATCTCAGAAAATTAGAATATTGTGAAAAGGTTCGATATTGAAGACACCTGGTGCCACACTCTAATCAGCTAATGAACTCAAAACACCTGCAAAGGCCTTTAAATGGTCTCTCAGTCTAGTTCTGTAGGCCACACAATCATGGGGAAGACTGCTGACCTCACAGCTGTCCAAAAGATGACCTTTGACACCTTGCACAAGGAGGGCAAGACACAAAAGGTCATTGCAAAGGAGGCTGTTCACAGAGCTCTGTGTCCAAACACATTAATAGAGAGGCGAAGGGAAGGAAAAGTGTACAAGAAATAGGGATAACCGCACACTGGAGAGGATTGTGAAATAAAACCCATTCAAAAATGTGTGGGAGATTCCCAAAGAGTGGACTGTAGCTGGAGTTAGTGCTTCAAGAACCACTACACACAGACGTATGCAAGACATGGGTTTCAGCTGGAGTCAGTGCTTCAAGAACCACTACACACAGACGTCTGCAAGACATGGGTTTCAGCTGGAGTCAGTGCTTCAGGAACCACTACACACAGACGTATGCAAGACATGGGTTTCAGCTGGAGTCAGTGCTTCAAGAACCACTACACACAGACGTCTGCAAGACATGGGTTTCAGCTGGAGTCAGTGCTTCAAGAACCACTACACACAGACGATGCAAGACATGGGTTTCAGCTGGAGTCAGTGCTTCAAGAACCACTACACACAGACGTATGCAAGACATGGGTTTCAGCTGGAGTCAGTGCTTCAAGAACCACTACACACAGACGCCTGCAAGACATGGGTTTCAGCTGGAGTCAGTGCTTCAAGAACCACTACACACAGACGTATGCAAGACATGGGTTTCAGCTGGAGTTAGTGCTTCAAGAACCACTACACACAGAGTGCAAGACATGGGTTTCAGCTGGAGTCAGTGCTTCAAGAACCACTACACACAGACGTATGCAAGACATGGGTTTCAGCTGGAGTCAGTGCTTCAAGAACCAATACACACAGACGTATGCAAGACATGGGTTTCAGCTGGAGTTAGTGCTTCAAGAACCACTACACACAGACGTATGCAAGACATGGGTTTCAGCTGGAGTTAGTGCTTCAAGAACCACTACACACAGACGATGCAAGACATGGGTTTCAGCTGGAGTTAGTGCTTCAAGAACCACTACACACAGACGTGTGCAAGACATGGGTTTCAGCTGGAGTCAGTGCTTCAAGAACCACTACACACAGACGTATGCAAGACATGGGTTTCAGCTGGAGTCAGTGCTTCAAGAACCAATACACACAGACGTATGCAAGACATGGGTTTCAGCTGGAGTCAGTGCTTCAAGAACCACTACACACAGACTTCTGCAAGACATGGGTTTCAGCTGGAGTCAGTGCTTCAAGAACCACTACACACAGACGTATGCAAGACATGGGTTTCAGCTGGAGTCAGTGCTTCAAGAACCACTACACACTGACTCCAGCTGAAACCCATGTCTTGCAGACGTCTGTGCTTCAAGAACCACTACACACAGACGTCTGCAAGACATGGGTTTCAGCTGGAGTCAGTGCTTCAAGAACCAATACACACAGACGTATGCAAGACATGGGTTTCAGCTGGAGTCAGTGCTTCAAGAACCACTACACACAGACGTCTGCAAGACATGGGTTTCAGCTGGAGTCAGTGCTTCAAGAACCAATACACACAGACGCCTGCAAGACATGGGTTTCAGCTGGAGTCAGTGCTTCAGGAACCACTACACAGACGCATGCAAGACATGGGTTTCAGCTGGAGTCAGCTTCAAGAACCACTACACACAGACGATGCAAGACATGGGTTTCAGCTGGAGTCAGTGCTTCAAGAACCACTACACACAGACGCCTGCAAGACATGGGTTTCAGCTGAGTCAGTGCTTCAAGAACCTCTACACACAGACGTATGCAAGACATGGGTTTCAGCTGGAGTCAGTGCTTCAGGAACCACTACACACAGACGCCTGCAAGACATGGGTTTCAGCTGGAGTCAGTGCTTCAAGAACCACTACACAGAGACGTATGCAAGACATGGGTTTCAGCTGGAGTCAGTGCTTCAAGAACCACTACACACAGACGCCTGCAAGACATGGGTTTCAGCTGGAGTCAGTGCTTCAAGAACCACTACACACAGACGTATGCAAGACATGGGTTTCAGCTGGAGTCAGTGCTTCAAGAACCACTACACACAGACGCCTGCAAGACATGGGTTTCAGCTGGAGTCAGTGCTTCAGGAACCACTACACACAGACGCAAGACATGGGTTTCAGCTGGAGTCAGTGCTTCAGGAACCACTACACACAGACGCCTGCAAGACATGGGTTTCAGCTGGAGTCAGTGCTTCAGGAACCACTACACAGAGACGATGCAAGACATGGGTTTCAGCTGGAGTCAGTGCTTCAAGAACCACTACACACAGACGCCTGCAAGACATGGGTTTCAGCTGGAGTCAGTGCTTCAGGAACCACTACACACAGACGTATACAAGACATGGGTTTCAGCTGAGTCAGTGCTTCAGGAACCACTACACAGAGACGTATGCAAGACATGGGTTTCAGCTGGAGTCAGTGCTTCAAGAACCAATACACACAGACGCCTGCAAGACATGGGTTTCAGCTGGAGTCAGTGCTTCAGGAACCACTACGCACAGACGCCTGCAAGACATGGGTTTCAGCTGGAGTCAGTGCTTCAGGAACCACTACACACAGACGCCTGCAAGACATGGGTTTCAGCTGAGTCAGTGCTTCAAGAACCACTACACACAGACATCTGCAAGACATGGGTTTCAGCTGGAGTCAGTGCTTCAAGAACCACTACACACAGACGCCTGCAAGACATGGGTTTCAGCTGAGTCAGTGCTTCAAGAACCACTACACACAGACGCCTGCAAGACATGGGTTTCAGCTGGAGTCAGTGCTTCAAGAACCACTACACACAGACGCCTGCAAGACATGGGTTTCAGCTGGAGTCAGTGCTTCAGGAACCACTACACACAGACGCCTGCAAGACATGGGTTTCAGCTGAGTCAGTGCTTCAAGAACCACTACACACAGACGCCTGCAAGACATGGGTTTCAGCTGGAGTCAGTGCTTCAAGAACCACTACACACAGACGCCTGCAAGACATGGGTTTCAGCTGAGTCAGTGCTTCAAGAACCACTACACACAGACGCCTGCAAGACATGGGTTTCAGCTGGAGTCAGTGCTTCAAGAACCACTACACACAGACGCCTGCAAGACATGGGTTTCAGCTGGAGTCAGTGCTTCAGGAACCACTACACACAGACGTCTGCAAGACATGGGTTTCAGCTGAGTCAGTGCTTCAGGAACCACTACACAGAGACGTATGCAAGACATGGGTTTCAGCTGGAGTCAGTGCTTCAAGAACCACTACACACAGACGTCTGCAAGACATGGGTTTCAGCTGGAGTCAGTGCTTCAGGAACCACTACACACAGACGTATACAAGACATGGGTTTCAGCTGAGTCAGTGCTTCAGGAACCACTACACAGAGACGTATGCAAGACATGGGTTTCAGCTGGAGTCAGTGCTTCAAGAACCAATACACAGACGCCTGCAAGACATGGGTTTCAGCTGGAGTCAGTGCTTCAGGAACCACTACGCACAGACGTCTGCAAGACATGGGTTTCAGCTGGAGTCAGTGCTTCAGGAACCACTACACACAGACGTCTGCAAGACATGGGTTTCAGCTGGAGTCAGTGCTTCAGGAACCACTACACACAGACATCTGCAAGACATGGGTTTCAGCTGGAGTCAGTGCTTCAGGAACCACTACACACAGACGTCTGCAAGACATGGGTTTCAGCTGGAGTCAGTGGAACCACTACACACAGGCGTCTGCAAGACATGGGTTTCAGCTGGAGTCAGTGCTTCAAGAACCACTACACACAGACGTCTGCAAGACATGGGTTTCAGCTGGAGTCAGTGCTTCAGGAACCACTACACACAGACGTATGCAAGACATGGGTTTCAGCTGGAGTCAGTGCTTCAGGAACCACTACACACAGACGTCTGCAAGACATGGGTTTCAGCTGGAGTCACTGCTTCAAGAACCACTACACACAGACGCCTGCAAGACATGGGTTTCAGCTGGAGTCAGTGCTTCAAGAACCACTACACACAGACGTGTGCAAGACATGGGTTTCAGCTGGAGTCAGTGCTTCAAGAACCACTACACACAGACGTGTGCAAGACATGGGTTTCAGCTGAGTCAGTGCTTCAAGAACCACTACACACAGACGTATGCAAGACATGGGTTTCAGCTGGAGTCAGTGCTTCAAGAACCACTACACACAGACATCTGCAAGACATGGGTTTCAGCTGGAGTCAGTGCTTCAGGAACCACTACACACAGACGTCTGCAAGACATGGGTTTCAGCTGGAGTCAGTGCTTCAAGAACCACTACACACAGGCGTCTGCAAGACATGGGTTTCAGCTGGAGTCAGTGCTTCAGGAACCACTACACACAGACGTCTGCAAGACATGGGTTTCAGCTGGAGTCAGTGCTTCAAGAACCACTACACAGACGTATGCAAGACATGGGTTTCAGCTGGAGTCAGTGCTTCAAGAACCACTACACAGACGTCTGCAAGACATGGGTTTCAGCTGGAGTCAGTGCTTCAGGAACCACTACACACAGACATCTGCAAGACATGGGTTTCAGCTGGAGTCAGTGCTTCAGGAACCACTACACACAGACGTATGCAAGACATGGGTTTCAGCTGGAGTCAGTGCTTCAGGAACCACTACACAGACGCCTGCAAGACATGGGTTTCAGCTGGAGTCAGTGCTTCAAGAACCACTACACACAGACGTCTGCAAGACATGGGTTTCAGCTGGAGTCAGTGCTTCAAGAACCACTACACACAGACGTATGCAAGACATGGGTTTCAGCTGGAGTCAGTGCTTCAGGAACCACTACACACAGACGCCTGCAAGACATGGGTTTCAGCTGAGTCAGTGCTTCAGGAACCACTACACACAGACGTATGCAAGACATGGGTTTCAGCTGGAGTCAGTGCTTCAAGAACCACTACACAGACGTATGCAAGACATGGGTTTCAGCTGGAGTCAGTGCTTCAAGAACCACTACACACAGACGTATGCAAGACATGGGTTTCAGCTGGAGTCAGTGCTTCAAGAACCACTACACACAGACGTATGCAAGACATGGGTTTCAGCTGGAGTCAGTGCTTCAAGAGCCACTACACACAGACGATGCAAGACATGGGTTTCAGCTGGAGTCAGTGCTTCAGGAACCACTACACACAGACGTCTGCAAGACATGGGTTTCAGCTGGAGTCAGTGCTTCAAGAACCACTACACACAGACGTCTGCAAGACATGGGTTTCAGCTGGAGTCACTGCTTCAGGAACCACTACACACAGACGTCTGCAAGACATGGGTTTCAGCTGGAGTCACTGCTTCAGGAACCACTACACACAGACGCCTGTCTGCAAGACATGGGTTTCAGCTGGAGTCACTGCTTCAGGAACCACTACACACAGACGTATGCAAGACATGGGTTTCAGCTGGAGTCAGTGCTTCAAGAACCACTACACACAGACGTGCAAGACATGGGTTTCAGCTGGAGTCAGTGCTTCAAGAACCACTACACACAGACGCCTGCAAGACATGGGTTTCAGCTGGAGTCACTGCTTCAGGAACCACTACACACAGACGTCTGCAAGACATGGGTTTCAGCTGGAGTCAGTGCTTCAAGAACCACTACACACAGACGTATGCAAGACATGGGTTTCAGCTGGAGTCAGTGCTTCAGGAACCACTACACAGACGTCTGCAAGACATGGGTTTCAGCTGGAGTCACTGCTTCAGGAACCACTACACAGACGCCTGCAAGACATGGGTTTCAGCTGGAGTCACTGCTTCAGGAACCACTACACACAGACGTCTGCAAGACATGGGTTTCAGCTGGAGTCACTGCTTCAGGAACCACTACACACAGACGTCTGCAAGACATGGGTTTCAGCTGGAGTCAGTGCTTCAAGAACCACTACACACAGACGTATGCAAGACATGGGTTTCAGCTGGAGTCAGTGCTTCAGGAACCACTACACACAGACGTCTGCAAGACATGGGTTTCAGCTGGAGTCACTGCTTCATGAACCACTACACACAGACGCTGTAAGACATGGGTTTCAACTGAGTCAGTGCTTCAAGAACCACTACACACAGATGTCTGCAAGACATGGGTTTCAGCTGGAGTCAGCGCTTCAAGAGCCACTACACACAGACGTCTGCAAGACATGGGTTTCAGCTGGAGTCAGTGCTTCAAGAACCACTACACACAGACGTCTGCAAGACATGGGTTTCAGCTGGAGTCACTGCTTCAGGAACCACTACACACAGACGTCTGCAAGACATGGGTTTCAGCTGGAGTCACTGCTTCAGGAACCACTACACACAGACGTCTGCAAGACATGGGTTTCAGCTGGAGTCAGTGCTTCAAGAACCACTACACACAGACGTATGCAAGACATGGGTTTCAGCTGGAGTCAGTGCTTCAGGAACCACTACACACAGACGTATGCAAGACATGGGTTTCAGCTGTCACACTCCTGGAGTCACTCTTGAGCAACAGACAGTGTCAGAAGCGTCTCGCCTGGGATAAAGACAACAAGGACTGGACTGCTGCTGAGGGGCCCAAAGTTATGCTCTCTGGTGAAAGTACATTTTGCATTTCCTTTGGAAATCAGAGTCTGGAGGGAGAGAGGAGAGGCACACAATCCCCGTTGCTTGAGGTCCAGTGTAAAGTTTCCACAGTCAGCGATGCTGCAGTAATTCAGGCAGAAGGAGCCGCAGCTCAGCATTGAGTGCTGGACATGCTCATACTTTCAGTCGGCCAAGATTTCTAAAAGTCCTTTCTTTGTATTGGTCTAAAGCAATATTCTAATTTTCTGAGATAATGAATTTGGGATTTTCCTTAGTTCTCAGTTATAATCATCAAAATTAAAAGAAATAAACATTTGAAATATATCAGTCTGTGTGTAATGAATGAATATAAAATACAAGTTTCGCTTTTTTGAATGGAATTAGTGAAATAAAGCAACTTTTTGATGATATTCTAATTATATGACCAGCACCTGCATATTTGCGTTTAATGTTTGAAAGGCTTAATAGAGTCTAATAATGCTTAAACAAATCAAGTGCAAAATATGTACATTTATTCCTGTGATCAAAGCTGGTCTGTGGTTGTGCAGTGTTTGGCGTTGGATGTGTTGGTCTGGCTCCGCTGACTGTGCTGTGTGTCCGCAGGCGCGAGCGCTACTGGAGCACGAGTACGGTCACCTGATAGCCGCGGGAACGGAGAGGAGACTGGACGAGGTGAGTTGAGTCCGGTTCATCCGTCTGCTGTATCAGATCTGAGCGCTTCACATCACCGCTGTTCCTCCGCAGGACGACGACAAGAACTTCCGGCGCGCGCCGTCCTGGAGGAAGAAGTTCCGGCCCAAAGACGTGCGCGGGATGAGCGTTAGCGCCTCTGACACACTGCCCGCGAGCTTCAGGGTGAGCGCTGGCGACGCCTCCGCCCTGATGGCCAAGAAACCGCAGCTGGACGGTACGTGAGCGAGCGACAAGTCTGCTCGTGTGTGTAGCTTACGTCTGTGCATGTGTGCGTTTAACATGTTGGCGTGTGTGTGACTAATGCGTGTGTGTGGCGGCTGCAGGCGGAGTTCAACGTCTGGACGCGGGTGCTGTCAGAACATACTCCTGCTGATCTCCACCAGGTGAGCCTACATTACTCACATGATGCTACGCCTGAGCATCCTAGCGACGATGCTACGCCTGAGCATCCTTGCGACGATGCTACGCCTGAACATCCTAGCGACGATGCTACGCCTGAGCATCCTAGCGACGATGCTACGCCTGAGCATCCTAGCGACGATGCTACGCCTGAGCATCCTTGCGACGATGCTACGCCTGAACATCCTAGCGACGATGCTACGCCTGAGCATCCTAGCGACGATGCTACGCCTGAGCATCCTAGCGACGATGCTACGCCTGAGCATCCTAGCGACGATGCTAGGCCTGAGCATCCTAGCGACGATGCTACGCCTGAGCATCCCCTCGCTGAGAGCGGCGTTTAGATCAATATGTGCTGCACGCTCGCGGTAACCGTCAGCATCTGATCAGAGTGATAGGGATATCCAGACTCCAGTCACGCTTATTTCTACAGAACTGTGTACAGTCGATGCCTTTAAAGCTTCAGGTTTACAGTATTAAACATGAAAACAGTGTCAGTGTCGCTTTTCAATCGAATTTAGAATCACAGCTTCAGTTTCTTCTGAAATTGTCTCTCCAGTGGGTTCATGTTTCTAACGGTCATTGAACAATCGCGTGTTTGTGTTTGAATCCAGATCGCCCGTTTGTGTTTGGATCCAGATCGCACGTTTGTATTTGGATCCAGATCGCCCGTTTGTGTTTGGATCCAGATCGCCCGTTTGTGTTTGGATCCAGATCGCCCGTTTGTGTTTGGATCCAGATTGCGTATTTGTGTTTGGATCCAGATCACCCGTTTGTGTTTGGATCCAGATCGCCCGTTTTTGTTTGATCCAGATCGCCCGTTTGTGTTTGAATCCAGATCGGCCGTTTGTGTTTGGATCCAGATCGCCCGTTTGTGTTTGAATCCAGATCGCGTATTTGTGTTTGGATCCAGATCGCCCGTTTGTGTTTGGATCCAGATCGCCCGTTTGTGTTTGAATCCAGATCGCCCGTTTGTGTTTGAATCCAGATCGTCCGTTTGTGTTTGGATCCAGATCGCGCGTTTGTGTTTGGATCCAGATCGCCCGTTTGTGTTTGGATCCAGATCACCCGTGTGTTTGGATCCAGATTGCGCGTTGTGTTTGGATCCAGATCGCCCGTTTGTGTTTGGATCCAGATCGCCCGTGTGTGTTTGGATCCAGATTGCGCGTTTGTGTTTGTATCCAGATCGCCCGTTGTGTTTGGATCCAGATCGCCCGTTTGTGTTTGGATCTAGATCGCCCGTTTGTGTTTGGATCCAGATCGCCCGTTGTGTTTGGATCCAGATCGCCCGTTGTGTTTGGATCCAGATCGCCATTTGTGTTTGAATCCAGATCGCCCGTTGTGTTTGAATCCAGATCGCCCGCTTTGTGTTTGAATCCAGATCGCCCGCTTTGTGTTTGGATCCAGATCGCCCGCTTGTGTTTGAATCCAGATCTCCGTTTGTGTTTGAATCCAGATCGCCCGTTTGTGTTTGGATCCAGATCGCCCGTTGTGTTTGGATCCAGATCGCCCGTTGTGTTTGAATCCAGATCGTCCGTTTGTGTTTGGATCCAGATTGCGTGTTTGTGTTTGGATCCAGATTGCCCGTTTGTGTTTGAATCCAGATCGCGTATTTGTGTTTGGATCCAGATCGCTCGTTTGTGTTTGGATCCAGATCGCCCGTTTGTGTTTGAATCCAGATTGCCCGTTTGTGTTTGGATCCAGATCGTCCGTTTGTGTTTGGATCCAGATCGTGCGTTTGTGTTTGGATCCAGATTGCCCGTTTGTGCTTGGATCCAGATCGCCCGTGTGTGTTTGGATCCAGATTGCGCGTTTGTGTTTGAATCCAGATCGCGCTTTGTGTTTGGCTCCAGATCGCCCGTTTGTGTTTGGATCCAGATCGCGCGTTGTGTTTGGATCCAGATCGCCCGTTGTGTTTGGATCCAGATCGCGCGTTGTGTTTGGATCCAGATCGCCCGTTGTGTTTGGATCCAGATCGCCCGTTGTGTTTGGATCCAGATCGCCCGTTGTGTTTGGATCCAGATTG
>CM040918.1:40612553-40630053 GCA_023029165.1 Gobiocypris rarus | reverse complement strand
TGGACGTACAGTGGCACAGTGCTCATTCAGTAAAGGCACAGCTGGACAGATGTGTTTTGAGTCTGGATGTACAGTGGCACACTTGTGGCGCGTTAGTGACTCAAAACACATCTGTCCAGCTGTGCATTTACTGAATGAGCACTGTGTGCCACTGTACGTCCAGACTCAAAACACATCTGTCCAGCTGTGCATTTACTGAATGAGCACTGTGCCACTGTACGTCCAGACTCAAAACACATCTGTCCAGCTGTGCCTTTACTGAATGAGCACTGTGCCACTGTACGTCCAGACTCAAAACACATCTGTCCAGCTGTGCCTTTACTGAATGAGCACTGTGCCACTGTACATCCAGACTCAAAACACATCTGTCCAGCTGTGCCTTTACTGAATGAGCTCTGTGCCACTGTACGTCCAGACTCAAAACACATCTGTACAGCTGTGCCTTTACTGAATGAGCACTGTGCCACTGTACGCCCAGACTCAAAACACATCTGTCCAGCTGTGCCTTTACTGAATGAGCACTGTGCCACTGTACGTCCAGACTCAAAACACATCTGTCCAGCTGTGCCTTTACTGAATGAGCACTGTGCCACTGTACGCCCAGACTCAAAACACATCTGTCCAGCTGTGCCTTTACTGAATGAGCTCTGTGCCACTGTACGTCCAGACTCAAAACACATCTGTCCAGCTGTGCCTTTACTGAATGAGCTCTGTGCCACTGTATGTCCAGACTCAAAACACATCTGTCCAGCTGTGCCTTTACTGAATGAGCTCTGTGCCACTGTATGTCCAGACTCAAAACACATCTGTCCAGCTGTGCCTTTACTGAATGAGCACTGTGCCACTGTAGGTCCAGACTCAAAACACATCTGTCCAGCTGTGCCTTTACTGAATGAGCACTGTGTGCCACTGTACGTCCAGACTCAAAACACATCTGTCCAGCTGTGCCTTTACTGAATGAGCATTGTGCCACTGTACGTCCAGACTCAAAACACATCTGTCCAGCTGTGCCTTTACTGAATGAGCACTGTGTGCCACTGTACGTCCAGACTCAAAACACATCTGTCCAGCTGTGCCTTTACTGAATGAGCACTGTGTGCCACTGTACGTCCAGACTCAAAACACATCTGTACAGCTGTGCCTTTACTGAATGAGCACTGTGCCACTGTACGTCCAGACTCAAAACACATCTGTCCAGCTGTGCCTTTACTGAATGAGCACTGTGCCACTGTACGCCCAGACTCAAAACACATCTGTCCAGCTGTGCCTTTACTGAATGAGCACTGTGCCACTGTACGTCCAGACTCAAAACACATCTGTCCAGCTGTGCCTTTACTGAATGAGCACTGTGCCACTGTACATCCAGACTCAAAACACATCTGTCCAGCTGTGCCTTTACTGAATGAGCACTGTGCCACTGTACATCCAGACTCAAAACACATCTGTCCAGCTGTGCCTTTACTGAATGAGCACTGTGCCACTGTACATCCAGACTCAAAACACATCTGTCCAGCTGTGCCTTTACTGAATGAGCACTGTGCCACTGTACGCCCAGACTCAAAACACATCTGTCCAGCTGTGCCTTTACTGAATGAGCACTGTGCCACTGTACGTCCAGACTCAAAACACATCTGTCCAGCTGTGCCTTTACTGAATGAGCACTGTGTGCCACTGTACGTCCAGACTCAAAACACATCTGTCCAGCTGTGCATTTACTGAATGAGCACTGTGCCACTGTACATCCAGACTCAAAACACATCTGTCCAGCTGTGCCTTTACTGAATGAGCACTGTGCCACTGTACATCCAGACTCAAAACACATCTGTCCAGCTGTGCCTTTACTGAATGAGCACTGTGCCACTGTACATCCAGACTCAAAACACATCTGTCCAGCTGTGCCTTTACTGAATGAGCACTGTGCCACTGTACGTCCAGACTCAAAACACATCTGTCCAGCTGTGCCTTTACTGAATGAGCACTGTGCCGCTGTACATCCAGACTCAAAACACATCTGTCCAGCTGTGCCTTTACTGAATGAGCACTGTGCCACTGTACGCCCAGACTCAAAACACATCTGTCCAGCTGTGCCTTTACTGAATGAGCTCTGTGCCACTGTACGTCCAGACTCAAAACACATCTGTCCAGCTGTGCCTTTACTGAATGAGCACTGTGCCACTGTACGTCCCAGACTCAAAACACATCTGTCCAGCTGTGCCTTTACTGAATGAGCTCTGTGCCACTGTACGTCCAGACTCAAAACACATCTGTCCAGCTGTGCCTTTACTGAATGAGCACTGTGCCACTGTACGTCCAGACTCAAAACACATCTGTCCAGCTGTGCCTTTACTGAATGAGCACTGTGCCACTGTATGTCCAGACTCAAAACACATCTGTCCTGCTGTGCCTTTACTGAATGAGCACTGTGCCACTGTACATCCAGACTCAAAACACATCTGTCCAGCTGTGCCTTTACTGAATGAGCACTGTGCCACTGTACATCCAGACTCAAAACACATCTGTCCAGCTGTGCCTTTACTGAATGAGCACTGTGCCACTGTACGTCCAGACTCAAAACACATCTGTCCAGCTGTGCCTTTACTGAATGAGCACTGTTCCACTGTATGTCCAGACTCAAAACACATCTGTCCAGCTGTGCCTTTACTGAATGAGCACTGTGCCACTGTACATCCAGACTCAAAACACATCTGTCCAGCTGTGCATTTACTGAATGAGCTCTGTGCCACTGTACATCCAGACTCAAAACACATCTGTCCAGCTGTGCCTTTACTGAATGAGCACTGTGCCACTGTACGTCAAGACTCAAAACACATCTGTCCAGCTGTGCCTTTACTGAATGAGCTCTGTGCCAATGTATGTCCAGACTCAAAACACATCTGTCCAGCTGTGCATTTACTGAATGAGCTCTGTGCCACTGTACATCCAGACTCAAAACACATCTGTCCAGCTGTGCCTTTACTGAATGAGCACTGTGCCACTGTACGTCCAGACTCAAAACACATCTGTCCAGCTGTGCCTTTACTGAATGAGCACTGTGCCACTGTACGTCAAGACTCAAAACACATCTGTCCAGCTGTGCCTTTACTGAATGAGCACTGTGCCACTGTACGTCCAGACTCAAAACACATCTGTCCAGCTGTGCATTTACTGAATGAGCTCTGTGCCACTGTACGTCCAGACTCAAAACACATCTGTCCAGCTGTGCCTTTACTGAATGAGCACTGTGCCACTGTACGTCCAGACTCAAAACACATCTGTCCAGCTGTGCCTTTACTGAATGAGCACTGTGCCACTGTACGTCAAGACTCAAAACACATCTGTCCAGCTGTGCCTTTACTGAATGAGCACTGTGCCACTGTACGTCAGACTCAAAACACATCTGTCCAGCTGTGCATTTACTGAATGAGCTCTGTGCCACTGTACGTCCAGACTCAAAACACATCTGTCCAGCTGTGCATTTACTGAATGAACACTGTCTGCCACTGTACGTCCAGACTCAAAACACATCTGTCCAGCTGTGCCTTTACTGAATGAGCACTGTGCCACTGTACGTCCAGACTCAAAACACATCTGTCCAGCTGTGCCTTTACTGAATGAGCACTGTGCCACTGTACATCAAGACTCAAAACACATCTGTCCAGCTGTGCCTTTACTGAATGAGCACTGTGCCACTGTACGTCCAGACTCAAAACACATCTGTCCAGCTGTGCATTTACTGAATGAACACTGTCTGCCACTGTACGCCCAGACTCAACACATCTGTCCAGCTGTGCCTTTACTGAATGAACACTGTCTGCCACTGTACGTCCAGACTCAAAACACATCTGTCCAGCTGTGCCTTTACTGAATGAACACTGTCTGCCACTGTACGTCCAGACTCAAAACACATCTGTCCAACTGTGCCTTTACTGAATGAGCACTGTGCCACTGTACGCCCAGACTCAAAACACATCTGTCCAGCTGTGCCTTTACTGAATGAGCACTGTGCCACTGTACGTCCAGACTCAAAACACATCTGTCCAGCTGTGCCTTTACTGAATGAGCACTGTGCCACTGTACGCCCAGACTCAAAACACATCTGTCCAGCTGTGCCTTTACTGAATGAGCACTGTGCCACTGTACGTCCAGACTCAAAACACATCTGTCCAGCTGTGCCTTTACTGAATGAGCACTGTGCCACTGTACGTCCAGACTCAAAACACATCTGTCCAGCTGTGCCTTTACTGAATGAGCAGTGCCACTGTACGTCCAGACTCAAAACACATCTGTCCAGCTGTGCCTTTACTGAATGAGCACTGTGCCACTGTACAAGACTCAAAACACATCTGTCCAGCTGTGCCTTTACTGAATGAGCACTGTGCCACTGTACGTCCAGACTCAAAACACATCTGTCCAGCTGTGCATTTACTGAATGAGCACTGTGCACTGTACGTCAAGACTCAAAACACATCTGTCCAGCTGTGCCTTTACTGAATGAGCACTGTGTGCCACTGTACGTCCAGACTCAAAACACATCTGTCCAGCTGTGCCATTACTGAATGAGCACTGTGTGCCACTGTACGTCCAGACTCAAAACACATCTGTCCAGCTGTGCCTTTACTGAATGAGCACTGTGCCACTGTACGTCCCAGACTCAAAACACATCTGTCCAGCTGTGCCTTTACTGAATGAGCACTGTGCCACTGTACGTCCAGACTCAAAACACATCTGTCCAGCTGTGCCTTTACTGAATGAGCACTGTGTGCCACTGTACGCCCAGACTCAAAACACATCTGTCCAGCTGTGCCTTTACTGAATGAGCACTGTGCCACTGTACGCCCAGACTCATAACACATCTGTCCAGCTGTGCCTTTACTGAATGAGCACTGTGCCACTGTACGTCCAGACTCAAAACACATCTGTCCAGCTGTGCCTTTACTGAATGAGCACTGTGCCACTGTACGTCCAGACTCATAACACATCTGTCCAGCTGTGCCTTTACTGAATGAGCACTGTGTGCCACTGTACGCCCAGACTCAAAACACATCTGTCCAGCTGTGCCTTTACTGAATGAGCACTGTGCCACTGTACGTCCAGACTCAAAACACATCTGTCCAGCTGTGCATTTACTGAATGAGCACTGTGCCACTGTACGCCCAGACTCAAAACACATCTGTCCAGCTGTGCCTTTACTGAATGAGCACTGTGCCACTGTACGTCCCAGACTCAAAACACATCTGTCCAGCTGTGCATTTACTGAATGAGCACTGTGCCACTGTACGTCCAGACTCAAAACACATCTGTCCAGCTGTGCCTTTACTGAATGAGCACTGTGCCACTGTACGCCCAGACTCAAAACACATCTGTCCAGCTGTGCCTTTACTGAATGAGCACTGTGCCACTGTACGCCCAGACTCAAAACACATCTATCCAGCTGTGCATTTACTGAATGAGCACTGTGTGCCACTGTACGCCCAGACTCAAAACACATCTGTCCAGCTGTGCCTTTACTGAATGAGCACTGTGCCACTGTACGTCCAGACTCAAAACACATCTGTCCAGCTGTGCCTTTACTGAATGAGCACTGTGCCACTGTACGTCCAGACTCAAAACACATCTGTCCAGCTGTGCCTTTACTGAATGAGCACTGTGCCACTGTACGCCCAGACTCAAACCACATCTGTCCAGCTGTGCCTTTACTGAATGAGCACTGTGCCACTGTACGTCCAGACTCAAAACACATCTGTCCAGCTGTGCCTTTACTGAATGAGCACTGTGCCACTGTACGTCCAGACTCAAAACACATCTGTCCAGCTGTGCCTTTACTGAATGAGCACTGTGCCACTGTACGTCCAGACTCAAACCACATCTGTCCAGCTGTGCCTTTACTGAATGAGCACTGTGCCACTGTACATCCAGACTCAAAACACATCTATCCAGCTGTGCATTTACTGAATGAGCACTGTGTGCCACTGTACGTCCAGACTCAAAACACATCTGTCCAGCTGTGCCTTTACTGAATGAGCACTGTGTGCCACTGTACGCCCAGACTCAAAACACATCTGTCCAGCTGTGCCTTTACTGAATGAGCACTGTGTCACTGTACGTCCAGACTCAAACACATCTGTCCAGCTGTGCCTTTACTGAATGAGCACTGTGTGCCACTGTACGTCCCAGACTCAAAACACATCTGTCCAGCTGTGCCTTTACTGAATGAGCACTGTGTCACTGTACGCCCAGACTCAAAACACATCTGTCCAGCTGTGCCTTTACTGAATGAGCACTGTGCCACTGTACGTCCCAGACTCAAAACACATCTGTCCAGCTGTGCATTTACTGAATGAGCACTGTGCCACTGTACGCCCAGACTCAAAACACATCTGTCCAGCTGTGCCTTTACTGAATGAGCACTGTGCCACTGTACGTCCAGACTCAAAACACATCTGTCCAGCTGTGCCTTTACTGAATGAGCACTGTGCCACTGTACATCCAGACTCAAAACACATCTGTCCAGCTGTGCCTTTACTGAATGAGCACTGTGCCACTGTACGCCCAGACTCAAAACACATCTGTCCAGCTGTGCCTTTACTGAATGAGCACTGTGCCACTGTACATCCAGACTCAAAACACATCTGTCCAGCTGTGCCTTTACTGAATGAGCACTGTGCCACTGTAGGTCCAGACTCAAAACACATCTGTCCAGCTGTGCCTTTACTGAATGAGCAGTGCCACTGTACGTCCAGACTCAAAACACATCTGTCCAGCTGTGCCTTTACTGAATGAGCACTGTGTGCCACTGTACGTCCAGACTCAAAACACATCTGTCCAGCTGTGCCTTTACTGAATGAGCACTGTGTGCCACTGTACGCCCAGACTCAAAACACATCTGTCCAGCTGTGCCTTTACTGAATGAGCACTGTGTGCCACTGTACGCCCAGACTCAAAACACATCTGTCCAGCTGTGCCTTTACTGAATGAGCACTGTGTGCCACTGTACATCCAGACTCAAAACACATCTGTCCAGCTGTGCTTTACTGAATGAGCACTGTGCCACTGTACGCCAGACTCAAAACACATCTGTCCAGCTGTGCCTTTACTGAATGAGCACTGTGCCACTGTACGCCCAGACTCAAAACACATCTGTCCAGCTGTGCCTTTACTGAATGAGCTCTGTGCCACTGTACATCCAGACTCAAAACACATCTGTCCAGCTGTGCCTTTTACTGAATGAGCACTGTGTGCCACTGTACGCCCAGACTCAAAACACATCTGTCCAGCTGTGCCTTTTACTGAATGAGCACTGTGCCACTGTACGCCCAGACTCAAAACACATCTGTCCAGCTGTGCTTTACTGAATGAGCACTGTGCCACTGTACGCCCAGACTCAAAACACATCTGGTTCAGCTGTGCCTTTTACTGAATGAGCACTGTGCCACTGTACGCCCAGACAGACTCAAAACACATCTGTCCAGCTGTGCATTTACTGAATGAGCACTGTGCCACTGTACGTCCAGACTCAAAACACATCTGTCCAGCTGTGCCTTTACTGAATGAGCACTGTGCCACTGTACGCCCAGACTCAAAACACATCTGTCCAGCTGTGCCTTTACTGAATGAGCACTGTGCCACTGTACGTCCAGACTCAAAACACATCTATCCAGCTGTGCATTTACTGAATGAGCACTGTGTGCCACTGTACGCCCAGACTCAAAACACATCTGTCCAGCTGTGCCTTTACTGAATGAGCACTGTGCCACTGTACGTCCAGACTCAAAACACATCTGTCCAGCTGTGCCTTTACTGAATGAGCACTGTGCCACTGTACGTCCAGACTCAAAACACATCTGTCCAGCTGTGCCTTTACTGAATGAGCACTGTGCCACTGTACGTCCAGACTCAAACCACATCTGTCCAGCTGTGCCTTTACTGAATGAGCACTGTGCCACTGTACGTCCAGACTCAAAACACATCTGTCCAGCTGTGCCTTTACTGAATGAGCACTGTGCCACTGTACGTCCAGACTCAAAACACATCTGTCCAGCTGTGCCTTTACTGAATGAGCACTGTGCCACTGTACGTCCAGACTCAAACCACATCTGTCCAGCTGTGCCTTTACTGAATGAGCACTGTGCCACTGTACATCCAGACTCAAAACACATCTATCCAGCTGTGCATTTACTGAATGAGCACTGTGTGCCACTGTACGTCCAGACTCAAAACACATCTGTCCAGCTGTGCCTTTACTGAATGAGCACTGTGTGCCACTGTACGCCCAGACTCAAAACACATCTGTCCAGCTGTGCCTTTACTGAATGAGCACTGTGTCACTGTACGTCCAGACTCGAAACACATCTGTCCAGCTGTGCCTTTACTGAATGAGCACTGTGTGCCACTGTACGTCCAGACTCAAAACACATCTGTCCAGCTGTGCCTTTACTGAATGAGCACTGTGTCACTGTACGTCCAGACTCAAAACACATCTGTCCAGCTGTGCCTTTACTGAATGAGCACTGTGCCACTGTACGTCCAGACTCAAAACACATCTGTCCAGCTGTGCATTTACTGAATGAGCACTGTGTGCCACTGTACGTCCAGACTCAAAACACATCTGTCCAGCTGTGCCTTTACTGAATGAGCACTGTGCCACTGTACGTCCAGACTCAAAACACATCTGTCCAGCTGTGCCTTTACTGAATGAGCACTGTGCCACTGTACATCCAGACTCAAAACACATCTGTCCAGCTGTGCCTTTACTGAATGAGCACTGTGCCACTGTACGTCCAGACTCAAAACACATCTGTCCAGCTGTGCCTTTACTGAATGAGCACTGTGCCACTGTACATCCAGACTCAAAACACATCTGTCCAGCTGTGCCTTTACTGAATGAGCACTGTGCCACTGTAGGTCCAGACTCAAAACACATCTGTCCAGCTGTGCCTTTACTGAATGAGCAGTGCCACTGTACGTCCAGACTCAAAACACATCTGTCCAGCTGTGCCTTTACTGAATGAGCACTGTGTGCCACTGTACGTCCAGACTCAAAACACATCTGTCCAGCTGTGCCTTTACTGAATGAGCACTGTGTGCCACTGTACGTCCAGACTCAAAACACATCTGTCCAGCTGTGCCTTTACTGAATGAGCACTGTGTGCCACTGTACGCCCAGACTCAAAACACAT
Organism: Gobiocypris rarus; assembly: GCA_023029165.1. Taxonomy (NCBI): domain Eukaryota; kingdom Metazoa; phylum Chordata; class Actinopteri; order Cypriniformes; family Gobionidae; genus Gobiocypris; species Gobiocypris rarus. The sequence continues at coordinate 40,620,877 of CM040918.1, read as the reverse complement.
CTGTCCAGCTGTGCCTTTACTGAATGAGCACTGTGTGCCACTGTACATCCAGACTCAAAACACATCTGTCCAGCTGTGCCTTTACTGAATGAGCACTGTGCCACTGTACGTCCAGACTCAAAACACATCTGTCCAGCTGTGCCTTTACTGAATGAGCTCTGTGCCACTGTACGTCCAGACTCAAAACACATCTGTCCAGCTGTGCCTTTACTGAATGAGCTCTGTGCCACTGTACATCCAGACTCAAAACACATCTGTCCAGCTGTGCCTTTACTGAATGAGCACTGTGTGCCACTGTACGTCCAGACTCAAAACACATCTGTCCAGCTGTGCCTTTACTGAATGAGCACTGTGCCACTGTAGGTCCAGACTCAAAACACATCTGTCCAGCTGTGCCTTTACTGAATGAGCACTGTGTGCCACTGTACATCCAGACTCAAAACACATCTGTCCAGCTGTGCCTTTACTGAATGAGCACTGTGTGCCACTGTACGTCAGACTCAAAACACATCTGTCCAGCTGTGCTTTACTGAATGAGCACTGTGTGCCACTGTACGTCCAGACTCAAAACACATCTGTCCAGCTGTGCCTTTACTGAATGAGCACTGTGCCACTGTACGTCCCAGACTCAAAACACATCTGTCCAGCTGTGCCTTTACTGAATGAGCACTGTGCCACTGTACGTCCAGACTCAAAACACATCTGTCCAGCTGTGCCTTTACTGAATGAGCACTGTGTGCCACTGTACGTCCAGACTCAAAACACATCTGTCCAGCTGTGCCTTTACTGAATGAGCACTGTGCCACTGTACGTCCAGACTCAAAACACATCTGTCCAGCTGTGCCTTTACTGAATGAGCACTGTGCCACTGTACGTCCAGACTCAAAACACATCTGTCCAGCTGTGCCTTTACTGAATGAGCACTGTGTGCCACTGTACGTCCAGACTCAAAACACATCTGTCCAGCTGTGCCTTTACTGAATGAGCACTGTGCCACTGTACGTCCAGACTCAAAACACATCTGTCCAGCTGTGCCTTTACTGAATGAGCACTGTGTGCCACTGTACGCCCAGACTCAAAACACATCTGTCCAGCTGTGCCTTTACTGAATGAGCACTGTGCCACTGTACGTCCAGACTCAAAACACATCTGTCCAGCTGTGCCTTTACTGAATGAGCACTGTGTGCCACTGTACGTCCAGACTCAAAACACATCTGTCCAGCTGTGCCTTTACTGAATGAGCACTGTGTGCCACTGTACGTCCGACTGATTGCACCTAATCTAATCTATGCATCATATTTATTATTATTATATATTTTTTTTATCTATATTTATTGTAATAATTTTATTCTTTTTAATTATCTTTACAACTGTATATTTCTATTTCTTATTTTTAAAAATCTCTTTACAATTGTTTTAATTATCCTGTTTTTATTTTTAATTCTGACACGTGGTATTCTTATTTCTTATCACTATTTTAATTTCATTTTCTATGTAAAGCACTTTGAATTGCCATTGTGAATGAAATGTGCTATATAAATAAACTTGCCTTGCCTAAATGATCATTCTAATAATTAATAAACAAAGACTTGCTCTGAAAAGACTTCACCAAAGTAATGGATCTCTTAACTCATTGTGAATCACAGGTGTGTGTGTGTGTGTGTGTGTGTGTGTGTGTGTGTGTGTGTGTGTGTGTGTGTGTGTGTGTGTGTGTGTGTGTTTGTTGTATTTATTTATTTTGTGTGTGTGTGTGTGTGTGTGTGTGTGTGTGTGTTGTATTTATTTATTTTGTGTGTGTGTGTGTGTGTGTGTGTGTGTGTGAGGAGCTTCAGACTGAGACCAGAAGATCCAGTCACTCAAGAATATATTTGATCAAAGTCAGATGAAATCTTTCCTGATATTTAACACTTCTTCAGTTGTTTCAGACTTGTTGATCATCCTGACATGAGGCACAAATCATGAGTTTTACTGTTCATCTGTCCATCACTGAGCTTTGACCACTTTAATAACCATATATATAAACTCACTTTCTAATTAAAACTTAAAACATGCAGATAACATGAGAGTGAGAGCAAACAAAGAGAGAAGTGAACTGACCTCAGCTGATGATGATTGATCTGATTGGTTGATTGATCTGATTGGTTGATTGATCTGATTGATTGGTTATAAACCAAAGCACCAGTAATTGTGTTCTCTGATCAGACACACATCGGCCATGAACACACACATCAGGTGAATATTGGAGTTTAGCTGAGCGACTCTAGCTCTTTACAGACACTCAGATCTCTCTTTAATGTAATGTAACTTCATGTCATTTCACTTTAAACGACACTGTTCGCAGCACCCACTCCTCCTCCACTGACTTTACTGCTAACAGAAGGCATCTATAGATCGTGTGTGTGTGTGTGTGTGTGTGTGTGTGTGTGTGTCCAGGTCGGGCCTCCTCCAGACTCTCCTGCGCGCATGCGTGCTGTGTCTCGTGGGTGTGTGTGTCCTGTCTGCTGGTGAGGTCCTGCTGTGTTATTACTGCCCCCTGCAGGCCCGAGGCCACCGCTGCACCAACATGACCACGGAGTGCGGCCCGCTCGAGCGCTGCTTTACCGGCTGGCGGCGCTACGGTCCGGTGTCGGTGCTGGCGGCCCAAGGGTGCGCGTCCCCGGAGCTGTGCGGCTCCAACCAGACAGTCACACTCATGGGCTCCGACTGTGAGATCAGCTACACGTGCTGCTCTCTCGAGCGCTGCAATGATGCGCGTGTCCAGCTCGGGGTTACCGACGGCCCGGCGCGCGCCACCACAGCGGAGCTGCTGACGCGCGCAACACCCTGACCATAGAGTGTGTGTTACTGAGCGCGTGACACCAGCAAATGTTGCGTGCACGTGATGGCTTGTATTAATAACATGATGATTTTATTAATAGGAGAAAGGCTAAACAGACTGCCATTACCCGCTGGTTTACAGTCAGGGAGCTGATGAACCTGTCTCAATAAAGCGCTCATTATCACTCCGTGTCCTGGATTCAGTCCGAAACCATTCCTGAGACTGATGGGACCCATGGACATCCGTCCAAACATTACACATTTAAAGGCACAATATGTAAGATATTAGGATTAAAATACCCAGAATCCATTACATCAGTGTGTTGGCTTGTGTATACCAAATGTTTCCAAGAATGTTTAAATCCAGAGAAATCCGTGATTTTCCCCAGGACACGGCCCGTATGTGTGCGTCTCCTATCAGTGACATCATCCGGTGGGATTGTGTAGTAACCATGGCAACACTAGCGGCGCTTTAATATCTGCTGTGTTTATGAGACACTGTTTGGATCAGTGATGGACAGAAACGCATCATTGTTCTCCAGCTCAACACAGTTAGTCTGATTGTGTAAATCTACTGTTCTTGATTTACCGCACAGAGTGCCATGTTTTACCGCCTAATATGATCTCGCTCACTGCAGTGTGAACAAGTGTCTCATAGTAGCATTATAACATCACTTTAACACACTCACATGTGTGTGATATGATCAAACAGCGCTGCGTTACACACACACGCATGAGCGGAAGAAGCGCTCGCGGCAGAATACAAGCTCCGCCCACTCAAGAGTCAAGACACGCCCCTGTGCTGAATAATTACACACTGCGCCTTTCACTTATTAAAGTTAACTTTTGTGAATCAGATTTACTAATTTCTATACCAGTGTCAAGCTGTAATTGGATAAGTGGGTCCCCATAATGTGGTTTAGTCGATGGATTTTCCAACTTTATGATGCCAAAGACCCCCAAATATGATGAGCCTTTATGAGGGACCCCTTCCTAAAATCCATCTTTATATCTTTATGTATGAAAAAAACATTTAAACTTTGATAAATAGTAAGTGTGACATCATAAATACAACATTGTTTCCAAACTTAAATTGGCTATGCTCACTGTTGGATGTATAAACCTGAAGAAGAACATTACTTGTATGAGCAGCTTTCACAATAAATGTGTGTGTTAAGAATACTGACATTCCCAGTGAGCGGGATAAGGGCCTACAGTGAGAAGATATTAAGCAAACATACTAACATACTATTCTGAAAAGTATGTATACAGCAAACAAGGAGAGAAAAGTTTAGAAATGAAACAGATTGTTCGGTAGACTTTATCCATTTTTGCTTTATCTTTTAATTATCCCGGACCCCTTAGAACGTTCTGGAGACCCCTGGGGTTCCCCGGACCCCTTAGAACCTTCTGGAGACCCCTGGGGTTCCCCGGACCCCTTAGAACCTTCTGAGACCCTGGGGTTCCCTGGACCCCTTAGAACCTTCTGAGACCTCTGGGGTTCCCGGACCCCTTAGAACCTTCTGAGACCCCTGGGGTTCCCCGGACCCCTTAGAACCTTCTGGAGACCCCTGGGGTTCCCTGGACCCCTTAGAACCTTCTGGAGACCTCTGGGGTTCCCCGGACCCCTTAGAACCTTCTGGAGACCCCTGGGGTTCCCTGGACCCCTTAGAACCTTCTGAGACCTCTGGGGTTCCCGGACCCTTAGAACCTTCTGGAGACCCCTGGGGTTCCCCGGACCCCTTAGAACCTTCTGGAGACCCCTGGGGTTCCCTGGACCCCTTAGAACCTTTTGGAGACCCCTGGGGTTCCCCGGACCCCTTAGAACCTTCTGGAGACCCCTGGGGTTCCCTGGACCCCTTAGAACCTTTTGGAGACCCCTGGGGCTCCCTGGACCCTTTAGAACCTTCTGGAGACCCCTGGGGCTCCCCTGACCCCATATAACCTTATGGAGACCCCTTAGAGCCTTCTGGAGACCCCTGGGGCTCACTGGACCCCTTAGAGCCTTCTGGAGACCCCTGGGGCTCACTGGACCCCTTAGAGCCTTCTGGAGACCCTTGGGGCTACCTGGACCCCTTAGAGCCTTCTGGAGACCCTTGGGGCTCCCTGGACCCCTGGGGCTCCCTGGACCCTTTAGAACCTTCTGGAGACCCCTTAGAACCTTCTGGAGACCCCTGGGGCTCCCCGGACCCCTTAGAACCTTCTGGAGACCCCTTAGAACCTTCTGGAGACCCCTTAGAGCCTTCTGGAGACCCCTGAGGCTCCCGGACCCCTTAGAACCTTATGGAGACCGCAGAGGCTCCCCGAGACCCCTTAGAACCTTCTGGAGGACCCCTGGGGCTTCAGGACCCCTTAGAACCTTCTGGAGACCCCTGAGGCTCCCGGACCCCTTGGAACCTCATGGAGACCCCTGAGGCTCCCGGACCCCATAGAACCTTCTGGAGACCCCTGGGGATTCTAGACCCCTTAGAACCTTCTGGAGACCCCTGGGGCTTCCAGACCCCTTAGAACCTTCTGGAGACCCCTGAGGCTCCCAGACCCCTTAGAACCTTCTGGAGACCCCTGAGGCTCCCAGACCCCTTAGAACCTTATGGTGACCCCTGAGGCTCCTGGACCCCTTAGAACCTTCTGGAGACCCCTTAGAACCTTCTGGAGACCCTTTAGAACCTTCTGGAGACCCCTGGGGCTTCCGGACCCCTTAGAACCTTCTGGAGACCCCTGGGGCTTCCGGACCCCTTAGAGGCTTCTGGAGGACCCCTGTGGCTCCCCGGACCCCTTAGAACCTTCTGGAGACCCCTGGGGCTTCCAGACCCATTAGAACCTTATAGAAAACCCCTGGGTCAGAATATGTTTTATGCAACAATTAAACATGTAAAATATGGGATATCATATTAAAAACTGTGCATGTTCATCACTTTCACAATTGTCATTTTTGCACCAATTTCATGAAGCCGATCTCATGAGAAGAATCGAGTGTGTGGATCTGCACAATGTGAAACATCATTAATGTGAAGGTCCACTGTAAACATCATTGGGGTTCAGATCGGCTTGACACGCTAATGCCAAGATGTAAGATAACTGTGTGTGTTGTGTTCAGTGGGGTCGGTGTGGGGCAGTAAATGTGTGAAGCTGTGTTTCAGTCTCTCTCACACTCTTGTGTGTGTGTGTGTGTGTGTGTGTGTGTGTGTGTGTGTGTGTGTGTGTGTGTGTGTGTGTGTGTGTGTGTGTGTGTGTGTGTGTGTGTGTGTGTGTGTGTGTGTGTGTTGTGTGTGTGTGTGTGTGTGTGTGTGTGTCTGTGTGTGTGTGTGTGTGTGTGTGTGTGTGTGTGTGTCACACATCTGCAGTGTTGAATGGCTGTTTCTGCTCATCTGGCCGGTGATGTATCGGTTATCAGCTGAGAGTCAGGCACAGGTCCGGTCACTAATGTGGACATGAGGACAATCTCTGTTACATCATTCAGTGGTTTCTGAATACAGACATGATTTCAGAGAGTCAAATCACTCCACGTTCACAACACAAGAGGGCATTAGACTGACACATCATCATATGTGGTGAAGAGCTGAGATGTTCTGGAGAGGCTCGTGCACAGCTTCATCACGTGAGCAGTGATTAGGGTAATTAGAGCAACAGCTCACACCTGTTATGGAGTGTATTTAACACACACGTGCGCTGCGATCTGGAGAGCTGTTTGCACAGGTGTGTGTGTCTGGGACAGGATGCAATCTGAAGCTGGTGTTCTGTGGATCTGCAGGCTGGTGCTGGTTCTGCTGGTGTGTCTTCAGCCTGGCGTGCTCTGTGGGAACCTCATGTGTTACTACTGTGCTCCGACGGCTCTCAACCGGACCTGTAAGCACGTGCTGTCCGAGTGTCCGGCGCAGGAGCTGTGCTTCACCGGAGATGGCCGCTTCGGGCGCGCGCCCCTGTTCCTCTCCAAGGGCTGCATGACCAGGAGCGACTGCACGCGACCCAAGAGCGCTGTGGTCCGCGGGAACAACGTCACCTTCACGTACTCGTGCTGCGGCCGCAACTACTGTAACTCCAGCCCGCGCAGCGCGCTCACGGTGACTGCCATTGCTGTGAGTGTGTGTGCGGTGGTCTGGACCGGACTGCGATGACCCTTCGGTGATCTGTGGATAACCCAAGCACTCCTCTGCTACTGAGACTGTGTGCAGCTGTGAAAGTCTTTTAACTGAGCCTCATTAAATGTGTTGATCTTAAACGCTGTCCTGTCTCATTGCGTGTTCCTATCTAGTGCTCTCCTCATGTGGCCTCACTGAGGGGCAGGTCTACAGTCCTCATGAAGCGACGCTAATGCCACCTGGGTTTCCATCCACAGATGTTAAACTCAGGTGATGCTTTTCTTCAGATGCTCTACTAACTGAGTAACTGCACAGGTCCGCTAGCAGTCATTAGAGTATTAGTAGACTTTATTCTGATGCTCCTAACAGACATTCAGCTATCAGTAACTCTACAACTACAGGTCAGCTTCTCCCACTGACCCGACCCTAACCGTCTGCTCATACTCTACTGAGAGAGCGTAGCTCAGTTAGTGGACCACTGAACGCAAGTACCACCTACAGAAGAGTAAGTGAACCACTGTTTGATGCACGGTGTCCATGTTCACAATCCTCTTTTCCCCACTTCACTTTAAAAGTTTTTTTTTTTTTAAAGGCTGTTTTCAAAAAGATTTGTGTGGCTTTAGCTCGGCCCACTGCACGCCTCCATGAGCTCGGCTGTGTTCAGAAAGAATTGGTACAGTGTATCTGTGTTTTATAAATCTGATAAACTACAGACTCTTGGGAGATATGAAGGATCAACACAAGACTCCAGATTAACTGTGTGTGTTATGAGCCTTTAAGCATATTCCCTAAATCACATGACATGCACGACGTGACATTTCCTTGGAGGGACAGCAACTCAGAGCTAAGGATCAATCCTAAACTTGTCGTTTCTGTTATCCTCATGTTTCGAAGACTTATCCAATAGTGTAAAACATGTCCATGCTGTTATTCACACTGGACATGTTTCGCTTTTCCTGAATGTTCTGCTAGCGTGTGGTTTTCAGCTGGGAATGATATCGGTGTGAGTTTCCCAATGATCAGTGTTCCCTATGGAACCATAACTGTAAGCATTACTGCTTTTGTTTCTTTTTATCATAGACCTATAAAGACCTCCTGTGTAAGCTGCTTCTACATTTGTACATAAATATAGGCTTTATTATATGCTGTCCAAAAGTGACTCCAGAGGAGATTCAAAGTCAGCTTGACTGTAGTTTATAGCACATCCCATGGCACAGTCCCTCAGGAAACACACACACACAAACAACGACAACAGTGAATGTAGGCGACAAATAAATAAAGCAATATCTGCATGAAGCGTAGCAGCATTGAGGTGTTAATGGTTCTGAGTGCTTCCTCCGATGGGAACACCTTGTGTTGTGGAGATCTTCTGTGACAGGAACACTGGTCCCAATGATCCCTGTGCCGTCTTCCCTACCCGCTCTCCTG
>CM040918.1:40572553-40602553 GCA_023029165.1 Gobiocypris rarus | reverse complement strand
CATAAATGTACAGTTAGTTATCTACAGTAATGAGTGGGAGAGTGAACCGACTCTCAAAACCTGGATTACACCTGTGACTCAAAGACTATTTATTAATATAACTAACTCTAAGAGCACAGTTTAATGACTTGAATTGAAATCGAATATATGACTCCAGTCCATCATCGTGAGCACACTGGCCTGATCAGGATTCGGTTACGTTCCTCATGAAATAGAAGCGGCGCGTGCACGTCCAAGTAGAGTCAGCGTATCTCACAGCACCATTTGCTGGTAAAAATAATCGCTACACGATTGCTCTTATATTACAAAAGCAGCTGCTATATGTTGGTTGGGCGCTTTTTTTGCAATAAATCTGCAGGTTGTTTTGAACGAGCTGTAAAACAGGGACAGGGTGTTGTTGTTAGGCTCATCTTTTAAAAAGCAAAGATAGGCCATCGGGCCTAATAATTAAAACGTTTGTGTTTATGAGTTCATTCTTGAAAGGAGGACAGTTGTAAGGTAAAATAAGAATATATACAGGTCCTTCTCAAAACATTAGCATTGTGATAAAAGTTCATTATTTTCCATAATGTAATGATAAAAATTAAACTTTCATATATTTTAGATTCATTGCACACCAACTGAAATATTTCAGGTCTTTTATTGTTTTAATACTGATGATTTTGGCATACAGCTCATGAAAACCCAAAATCTAAAAAAATTAGCATATTTCATCCGACCAATAAAAGAAAAGTGTTTTTAATACAAAAAAAGTCAACCTTCAAATAATTATGTTGAGTTATGCACTCAATACTTGGTGGGGAATCCTTTTGCAGAAATGACTGCTTCAATGCGGCGTGGCATGGAGGCGATCAGCCTGTGGCACTGCTGAGGTGTTATGGAGGCCCAGGATGCTTCGATAGCGGCCTTAAGCTCATCCAGAGTGTTGGGTCTTGCGTCTCTCAACTTTCTCTTCACAATATCCCACAGATTCTCTATGGGGTTCAGGTCAGGCCAATTGAGCACAGTAATACCATGGTCAGTAAACCATTTACCATTGGTTTTGGCACTGTGAGCAGGTGCCAGGTCGTGCTGAAAAACTAAATCTTCATCTTCATAAAGCTTTTCAGCAGATGGAAGCATGAAGTGCTCCAGAATCTCCTGATAGCTAGCTGCATTGACCCTGCCCTTGATAAAACACAGTGGACCAACACCAGCAGCTGACATGGCACCCCAGACCATCACTGACTGTGGGTACTTGACACTGGACTTCAGGCATTTTGGCATTTCCTTCTCCCCAGTCTTCCTCCAGACTCTGGCACCTTGATTTCCCAATGACATGCAAAATTTGAGCGACAGTCCAGTGCTGCTTCTCTGTAGCCCAGGTCAGGCGCTTCTGCCGCTGTTTCTGGTTCAAAAGTGGCTTGACCTGGGGAATGCGGCACCTGTAGCCCATTTCCTGCACACGCCTGTGCACGGTGGCTCTGGATGTTTCTACTCCAGACTCAGTCCACTGCTTCCGCAGGTCCCCCAAGGTCCCCTAACATAAAATGTTGATATAGTTGATCTTGATTTTAAACTACATGCAACAGTTTAGCCAATGGTTTACTTTTACTCCATACACACTAATTGCCTGCTTCATGGCTGGTGATAATTTCACATTGTAGCATTTTAGAAATAATCGCTGGCTTTAGGTTAAGGCTTCCCTAGCTGTCTGCTTTATTTCACTGTTGCAGTCAAAAGATAATTGATTGGCTATATTAAAACATTAAATAATTACTCTGTAGCCACCAAGTTCTGTGACAGATTCATTGTAAAAAGTTATGTTAAACATTTGTGCATCTGTTCTCTCTCTTGAATGCACTTTATGCTTAGGCTATTACATCCTCACTGAGCTATGCAGAAGCCTGATTTATTAGTAAAGAAGTATAGGCTATATGCTGGTGATAGCTACTTTGTGATTGTTGCTTTGGGGCAGGGGCGGGGGGCCCTTGAGGCTTGTTGCCCAGGGCACAGGAAATTGTTAATCCAGCCCTGCTCAGGGCTCAGTTCTGGGACTGCTTCTCTTCTCCATCTACATGTCATCACTAGATCTGTCCTTCAGAAACATGGTTTCTCCATCACTGCTATCATCTAGAGCTACTGGAGTGCCTCAGGGCTCAGTGCTGGGACTGCTTCTCTTCTCCATCTACATGTCATCACTAGATCTGTCCTTCAGAAACATGGTTTCTCCATCACTGCTATCATCTAAAGCTACTGGAGTGCCTCAGGGCTCAGCACTGGGACTGCTTCACTTTTCCATCTACATGTCATCACTAGATCTGTCCTTCAGAACCATGGTTTCTCCATCACTGCTATCATCTAGAGCTACTGGAGTGCCTCAGATCTCAGTACTGGGACTGCTTCACTTTTCCATCTACATGTCATCACTAGATCTGTCTATCAGAAACATGGTTTCTCCATCACTGCTATCATCTAGAGCTACTGATGTGCCTCAGGGCTCAGTACTGGGACTGCTTCACTTTTCCATCTACATGTCATCACTAGATCTGTCCTTCAGAAACATGGTTTCTCCATCACTGCTATCATCTAGAGCTACTGGAGTGCCTCAGGGCTCAGTGCTGGGACTGCTTCTCTTCTCCATCTACATGTCATCACTAGATCTGTCCTTCAGAAACATGGTTTATCCTATCACTTCTCCATACGGTTACTGTAGGCTCATCCATAACTTCGAGGACAGCCAGGACCCTTGGAGTTGTGATTGATGATCAGCTGAACTTCACAGATCACATTGATAGAACTGCTCAGTCCTGCAGATTTGCCTTATACAATATCAGGAGGATCAGGCCCTTCCTATCACCGCTCGCATCACATTCAGGTCAATGATGTTTGCCAACAGAACAATCACTGGCTCTGCACCCCAAGACCTAAACTCATTACTCCAGACCGATGTGCCCTCCAGAAGCTTGTGTTCTGCAGGTGAACGGCACCTTGTGGTGCCATCATCTCAAAGAGGCACAGAATCACTTTCACGGAACTTCACCTGGACTGTTCCTGATGGAGGAATGACCCGCCTAACTTTAAGAAACAGTAAGATATATTGTTCATCAACAATTGATAAATGAATACTAACACTTACTATTCTATCTCTATATATAAAAACATTGCTTTGTGTCCTGTGCTAGACTAACTAATCACAGCACTTGTATACTGTTGCCCTGTTGTTGGCATTATTGCTTCTATTGCTCTCTTCATTTGTAAGTTGCTTTGAATAAAAGTGTCTCCTAAGTAGTTTCAATAGTATACATGAAATCTGTGTGTGTGTGTGTGTCTCTGAGTACGTGTGTGAGTGTATCTTGTTTGGCTATACTTGTGAGGGCCCAAATGTCCTCACTTATATAGTAAAATATTATGACAACTCACTAGTGAGCACATTTGACTGGTCCTCACAAGTTAAAAAGGCTTATAAAACATGTTTTTATTTAAATCTATTGTTTAGCACATGTTTCTGGGATGGTTAGGTTTAGGGGTAGTGTGTGTGTGTGTGTGTGTGTGTGTGTGTGTGTGATGGGTAGGTTTAGGGGTAGGGGTAGTGCGTGTGTGTGTGTGTGTGTGTGTGAGATGGGTAGGTTTAGGTAGTGTGTGTGTGTGTGTGTGTGTGTGTGTGTGTGTGTGTGATGGGTAGGTTTAGGGGTAGGGGTAGTGTGTGTGTGTGTGTGTGTCTGTGTGTGTGTGTGATGGGTAGGTTTAGGTAGGGTAGTGTGTGTGTGTGTGTGTGTGTGTGTTTGCGATGGGTAGGTTTAGGGGGTAGGGGTAGGGGTAGTGTGTGTGTGTGTGTGTGTGTGTGTGTGTGTGTGTGATGGGTAGGTTTAGGGGTAGGGGTAGGGGTAGGGGTAGTGTGTGTGTGTGTGTGTGTGTGTGTGTGTGTGTGTCTGTGTGTGTGTGATGGGTAGGTTTAGGGGTAGGGGTAGTGTGTGTGTGTGTGTGTGTGAGATGGGTAGGTTTAGGGGTAGGGGTAGGGGTAGGGTAGTGTGTGTGTGTGTGTGTGTGTGTGTGTGTGTGAGATGGGTAGGTTTAGGGGTTGGGGTAGGGGTAGTGTGTGTGTGTGTGTGTGTGTGTGTGTGTGTGTGTGTGTGTGTGTCTGTGTGTGTGTGACGGGTAGGTTTAGGTGTGTGTGTGTGTGTGTGTGTGTGTGTGTGAGATGGGTAGGTTTAGGGGTAGGGGTAGGGGTAGTGTGTGTGTGTGTGTGTGTGTGTGTGTGTGTGATGGGTAGGTTTAGGGGTAGTAGTGTGTGTGTGTGTGTGTGTGAGATGGGTAGGTTTAGTAGGTAGGGGTAGTGTGTGTGTGTGTGTGTGTGTGTGGGTAGGTTGGGTAGGTTTAGGGGTAGGGGTGTGTGTGTGTGTGTGTGTGTGTGTGTGTGTGTGTGTGTGTGTGTGTGTGTGTGTGTGTGTGTGTGTGTGTGTGTGTGTGTGAGATGGGTAGGTTTAGGGTAGGGGTAGGGGTAGGGGTAGTGTGTGTGTGTGTGTGTGTGTGTGTGTGTGTGTGTGTGTGTGTGTGTGAGATGGGTAGGTTTAGGGGTAGGGGAAGTGTGTGTGTGGGTTAGGGTTAGGGTTAGGGTTAGGTTAGGGTTAGGGTTAGGGTGTGTGTGTGTGTGTGTGTGTGTGTGTGTGTGTGTGTGTGTGTGTGTGTGTGTGTGTGTGTGTGTGTGTGTGTGAGTGATGGGTAGGTTTAGGGGTAGGGGTAGCGTAGGGGGATAGAAAATATCATTAACTTGATATAAAATCAATGGAAGTCTTTGCAATGTCCTCACTAATATAGTGAAACAAACGTGTGTGTGAGTGCATCTGTGAGTGTGTGTGTGTGTGTGTGAGTGTGTGTGTGTGTTACTGCACGTCCTTGACAATCATATCTCTCTGTTTCCCTCCGAACTCTTTTCCTTCCTGACTGAGACGATGTTTGGCAGGCAGAAGAAAGATGGCAGCAGAACACGGGCTGAGGGATCGAATGGAAACTGCAGATGTCAAAGGCTCTGTTACAACCTTGAGGTAGAACTTAATGAAGATAAAAATAATTACTGCCCCAAAGCCCTCGTCCACCCCACCGCCCCTCTCCATTCCCAAGACCAGATCTCGATCTCCCTGACCTAGTTTCCATAATGGAGAACGATAGCGCTGTCTTCGGCTGCGAGAGCCTTCATAACAATTAGATGAGAATGACATGCTGTCTTTTAATATGGACGGATAAGTGGATGAAAATACTCGGAAAAGTCAGACTCTTGTTGATGGTTTGTCATCTCACAGTCGTTTAGTTCCTCTCTTCTTCTAGCTGCCCTAATTTAGATCTTGGACACATGAGGGTCAGACGGCGGCTCCTTCTGGAACAATATTCAGATTATACGTTTTCTTTTTCTATCTGTCATAATGACAATAGCCTGTAATTATGTATTAGTGCTGTCTCTATAATACAGGACACGCATAATCACGTCTGCTCACAATGTTGAAGAGGTGACATTGACTGTGAACGTGCACCTTCAGGCAGAATATTAACAGTTTAATGGCCAGTTTTTTAGGAGTGATTTGCAAGTCCTCGACATCGGGTCGGTTTACATTCGGTCGTTTCATGCATTATCACTGATTGGATGAAAAAAACGGACCCTGAAAAAATAAAGCACAGGTTTAAATGCCGTCTGAAATGCATTTGGGACAGATCCGACCAGGCGAAGCACTTCAGCAGGTGGTTAATGGATCTGGTTGTTCAAGCCACATATGTAAATGTCACGGTAAAGTCATAAACATCGGTTGGGGAGGAGCCTAATCATTCAGTCCTGTCAATCATCTCCTCCAGCGCAGTCACTGAGCTTCAAAGGGACAATTCTTCGGGCTATTCTATTCTATTCTATTCTATTCTATTCTATTCTATTCTATTCTATTCTTTTCTATTCTATTCTATTCTATTCTATTCTATTCTATTCTATTCTATTCTATTCTATTCTATTCTATTCTATTCTTTTCTATTCTTTTCTATTCTATTCTATTCTATTCTATTCTATTCTATTCTTTTCTATTCTATTCTATTCTATTCTATTCTATTCTATTCTATTCTATTCTATTCTATTCTATTCTATTCTATTCTTTTCTATTCTATTCTTTTCTATTCTATTCTATTCTATTCTTTTCTTTTCTATTCTATTCTATTCTATTCTATTCTATTCTATTCTATTCTATTCTATTCTTTTCTATTCTTTTCTATTCTATTCTATTCTATTCTATTCTATTCTATTCTATTCTATTCTATTCTATTCTATTCTATTCTATTCTATTCTATTCTATTCATGTTGATGGTGTTATATGGGGTGTTTAGCCGAGTCTTGGGATCGAGCTCTTCCTTCACGAGGCAGATTCACTTCCCATCAGTTATTAATACTGGATGTGAGAGCATGTGTCCAGCTAACAACAAAAATAGGTCTGTTCATAACTTTTCTGTCTAATGTTTTTCAAATGTTGCTATTTGTTCAGAGAAAATTCTACATTAACGTTCCCATGATGTTTGAAGACTGGTACGATGTAATCTTTCCGTAATGTTCACACGAGAGATTCCCCTTTCAGGCTGGTCAGCCAGTGTTTCCGGATGTGTTCGCTCAGGAATAGTGGGAGATTCTCAATTTAATTTCCTTGTCATTCTAGTTGCTTATTGTGAACTTTGCAGGACGAGTGCATGAATTAATAATGAATGTTACAAGTAATGGCAGTTAAAAACACTTGAATATGATCAGAGATTTCATCTACAGCGTCTCAGTTGGATGGATCAAGTCTTAGACAAGAGAGACAGATGGAGAAAGTGTGAAATGTGTGTGAGTGTGTGTGTGTGAGTGTGAGAGAGAGTGTGTGTGAGTGTGAGAGAGAGTGTGTGTGTGTGTGTGTGTGTGTGTGTGTGTGTGTGTGTGTGTGTGTGTGTGTGTGTGTGTGTGTGTGTGTGTGTGTGTGTGTGTGTGTGTGTGTGTGTGTGTGTGTGTGTGTGTGATGGGTAGGTTTAGGGGCTGTGTAGGGGGATAGAAAATACGGTTTGTACGGTATAAAAACCATTACGCCTATGGAATGTCCCCACATTTCACAAAAACAAACATGTGTGTGTGTGTGTGTGTGTGTGTGTGTGTGAGAGAGAGTGTAAGTGTGTGTGTGTTTGTGTGTGTGTGAGAGAGAGAGAGAGAGAGAGAGAGAGAGTCTGTGTGTGTGTGTGTGTGTGTGTGTGTGTGTAAGTGTGTATATGTGTGAGAGTGTGTGTGTGAGAGAGTGTGTGTGTAAGTGTGTTTATGTGTGAGAGTGTGTGTGTGAGAGTGTGTGTGTGAGAGAGTGTGTGTGTGTGTGTAAGTGTGTATATGTGTGAGAGTGTGAGTGAGAGAGAGTGTGTGTGTGTGTGTAAGTGTGTATATGTGTGAGAGTGTGTGTGTGAGAGAGTGTGTGTGTAAGTGTGTATATGTGTGAGAGTGTGAGTGAGAGAGAGTGTGTGTGTGTGTATATGTGTGAGAGTGTGTGTGTGAGAGAGTGTGTGTAAGTGTGTATATGTGTGAGAGTGTGAGTGAGAGAGTGTGTGTGTGTGTATATGTGTGAGAGTGTGTGTGTGAGAGAGTGTGTGTAAGTGTGTATATGTGTGAGAGTGTGAGTGAGAGTGTGTGCGTGTGCGTGTGTGAGAGTGTGTGTGTGAGAGAGTGTGTGTGTAAGTGTGTATATGTGTGAGAGTGTGAGTGAGAGTGTGTGCGTGTGCGTGTGTGAGAGTGTGTGTGTTTGTGTTGGAGAGACAGACGGGAAGATGAGAAGGTCGTATTTTAAGGGAAACATTGAGAGATATACACAGAGAAAGAGAGCTGAGAGAACGCAAAACAAAAAGAAACAAAATGAGTGAATTGAGCACAAAGAGGCGTCTGAGCTGGAGAGGGTCCTATCAGAGCCGATGGGGGAGAGACGAGGAGGAGGCGAGGAGGGAGGAGGTGTGATCTTTGGGTGGAAAAGCAGGGAATCCGCTTTGGGGGATGGAGGGAGATGAGAAGAAAAAGACAAAGGCAGGCTGTCTTGGACAAAACACAGCACTAAAGAGAGAGACAAATCACTAACACACAGACATATTAGAATGATTGACAGAAACCAGGCAGGGAGGAAGCAGACGAGAGGCTTTTTGATGGAGTACGAGAGAGTGAGAGTGAGCGGGAGAGAGCGGGAGAGGGAGAGAGGGAGGCGAGGTGGGAGGAGAGTGAGGCGGAGGGAGGGAGTGTTGAGAGCTATTTAAGTGTCGGAGCGGGGCTGAACACCAGCCTCTGAACTCCCCGTGTGTGAAGGGAGGACAGACCAGACACGCACACACCTGTGACACCCACACACACCTGCCCGCTCACACACACTCTCTCCTCGAGCACCTGGAGCAGAGATGCTCAGGGTTCAGGCCGTCCTGCTGCTGGCGCTGGTGTCGGCCGGCGCTGTGGATTTGGGAGGCGCTCCGTCCGGCTTCTACCCGCGCTTCAATCCCTTCTTCTTCCTGTGCACTCATCACGGTGAGCTGGAGGGGCCCGCGGGGGCCGACGGAGGAGGAGAGGTGCTGCTCACCTTCCAGATCCACGGGAGCCCCGCAGCCTACGTCCCGGGACAGGAGTACCAGGGTGAGTACGGGCCGAAGGACCGGTCGCAGCGCATCACAGCCTGTCATACCGGGCACTTCATGAATAAAGAGCAGCATTTGGGGGAGTTTTCCTCCTGCTGTAAATGTGTGAAAGAACGTACTCAAATGCTTAAAAATGTGAAATAACATCCCTGAATCAAAGGGGAATTCAGGGGTTCACTGAAAATACAATTTGCGTCTTTCTACTTTGATAGTTAATCTTTAACTCAATGTGTTGTAATTATTACCTAATGCACTCACAGTGAAGATTGTTTCAAAGTAAATCAGCGTTTTGTTCTTCTTTTGAAATCGCTCGTGAAGGTTTTTTTTGTGCTGGAAAAGTGTTTAAAATGCATTTCTCTGCAGGTATGGATGCAAAATCACAGTCGCAGCATTTGAAAATAGATTCAGCTCTGAATATGTGCGCGAGATGCCCGTGTGTGTGTGTGTGTGTGTGTTTATGTAACTGAGTGCAAGTATTGATGTGAAGTCGAACTGCTCTATTCCACTTTTCTCCGTTCCTCAGTGCTGTCTGTGTGATCCCGGCGCTCGTGTGTGGGTGGCTTATCCTCAGGCCAAAACCGCTAGATTCGCACAAACAACTCACAAGAGCACAACAGGTGCAGCACACACACGCTTCATGGGAATATGAGAGAAAATCAGACTCTGAAAAATGAAACCAATCACACTTTCCGCAGTATAAAGTGAGGAGTGAAACTAAAGAGCAGTGTTTTATAGATGGCACTGTCCCAGTGTGTGAAGCAGCCGTCCGATCCGCTCTCTCCTCTGGTGTGGCGCTTCTGAAGACCGGCCGCTGTTCTTTGTGTGAGAACAGAAGCGTGAGGTCTTGTGTTCTCAGCTTTATCTTTCTTATCCAGACCTGTGAGATCTACAGGGACGTGTTCGTACTCACACACACGAGCCGAGCGCGGGCGTCTTTGTGTGTTCGGGGGTCGGGAGGATTCTGGGGGATTAATGGGGATGGAAGAGCTGAAAGACAAAGAGAGGAAGCCAAAGTGCTGCAAATTTATAGAGTGTCAACATTCTGCAAATAAACAAGAGATAATCATGCTGAGAAGATAGACTGAGCGAGACAGAAAGGCAATCACACACTGGAGGAACATGAATTTGTGTTGGTCCTATCTTTAGAAGGCATGGTAGAGTTTATGGATCTGCCTCTGCGTGCGGATGGTTTTTATTTCTCTTCAGTTTTGACATGAACTCAGCCGATCCCTGAAGGCTGTCCTTCGTTAGACCCGAGGTCACATGGCTTGGAGTTGCATCTTTAATCAATAGGCGTGAGTCATGTGATCCGAGTTTGGAGACTGTGACAAAAAAGTCAAAGTTTATTTCTCAAATAAAGCAGCAGTGCTCGTGTCTCTCGACAAGCCTGTTAATAAAGAGAACAAGACGATAAGGCAAAGCTGAAGCGAGGTGTAGTATAGATCCTTGACAGGTGTGTATTAATATTAATACGAGGTTAACCTTAAACTCATACTGCGGATGAGCGCTGCTCTCCGGAAATCATCACCACTGATCAATCTTCTGAAAATGCTTGCCGTTGTCCACTTTGCATGCTGGGCTTTTTAACGTGCGCCTCCTTTTCTGATTATCTTAACAATAGAGCATTTATGTCGAGCCACTCCATAACCTCGCGCTTTGACATGCTCTAATGTCCCGGGGGAATCAGATTCACTATTCATGAACTGATATACTAAAGTGTGATTTCCGTGCATCTCATCCACACGTCTACCGAAGCTCTGACCGCCGCTTGTGTTGCTGTCTTTACACATAAATAATGGGATCAATAACTTCAGGCACACATTCAACACTCGTTCCGTTCTTCATGCAGAGATAAAGGGGTTTTTTAACCCCTTGTGCCAAGGGAGCCATGAAGACGCTACTTTCAGCTCTCTCATTTACTCTCCCTCATGTTGTTCCAAACTTTTCTCCTCTTTGGAACGCAAATGAGGATATTTTTAATATTGCTTCATAATTTTTGTCCAAGCATTTCGAACTCCCATTTACTTTATTTGATGAGCTCTATATGTGAATAAAAGCCTACATTAAATCTGTTCATATCTTCATGTGTTTCGAAGATGAATGAAAGTCTGGTTTAAACATAATTTGATGACATAATAAAAACATTTTTTTTTTTGGGATGAGCTATCCCTTTCAGTGTAACTTCTCCACAGGCAATATAATTTTGCTAGTTTTCACACTCGCAGACACAGTTAGTGTCGAACATGAGATTCTTGGAATTCATTATCAATTTTGATAATTGTTCTGTAATTGATTATGTCTTCTGTTAATCAGATAAAAAGGCTATGGTATTCTATTAAAATATTGTGTTAAATATAGCATTTTAAATCCGACTGCCACTCTTTCACGCTCCGTCAGTTTGACGTGCACGCCGGTGTTGTGCCGAATTCTGCCCCCCCGCCGGGTTATTACCCAGCTAGTACTGGTAGGTTTAGGAGTGGGGGAGGGGTTCGGATTAGGAATCAGGTAGCGACTTCAACCATTCATTTGGCCGGAGGGTTGAAAATCGGCACAACACCGGTTCACTGAAGCCTCAGGAAGGGGGAAATACTCGCGTGGCTTTCTGGCATTTACAGTACAGGTATAACCATCAAATGTAAGTTATACACAGGCGAAAACATCCTCAACCGCACACGCGATGGCCACCTGTCAGGGCTAGTCTCAAAAAATGAGTTTTTATGAATGTTAATATGAAGCTTTCTCACACTTTTCCAGTAGCAGCTCACTCTTCCGATTTGTTTTATCCATTAAAATGCGTCATTAGTAAACCAATAGCACCAATTGCAAACCACAACTATCCAATCAGTTCCCCACGGACACAATCAAGCCCCGCCCTACATTTGTTCTTGTTCCTGAAGCGTTTCACTCGGATACACGGAACTATAGGGGAGCAAAGACTAGCGCAACTTCCCTTTCATGATGACGTTAACATGCGTCTCAAAGTTGAAAGCAATGATCTGATTTAACTAAGGGCTAGGGCTTTGATTTCACAAGTGCGTCACTTATAAGGGTTTTGGAGCATGTGTACATCCGTATTTAGCGACTGGATGGTCTGAGGAGGATGCTTATACCAGGTGGAAGCAGTTCTGATTTTATAAAATGCATTTTAGACTACAAAGCCCATTCTCTGACATTGAACAAGTTCAGACTGCACATTTGTGAGGCATTAAATAAAGAAAAACGACTCCTCTCAGTAGAGCCAAATGAATTCACTCGAGATACTTTCCAAAGCTACGAAGCAATAATTCATGAATTGTTTTGCAGCCCATTGTGATGGTTTTCTGCATAATGTGATAGCTGGCTAATGGGCAGGGCCGGTGCTGACGGCTGCCTGTTTGGCTCCTAATGTGACAGTGAAACACGGCTCAGAATTAATCCGTTGCATCTGGCCATGGGCTTCACCCCGGATAGTGATGATGGCAGTCTGACATGCCAGAGAGATGCTAATACTGTGCCAGGTAGTCATTAAACTCAATACAAAATGGCCCACAGTGATGCCAGTGTGCAGAAACCTGCAGCCATCTGTAAGTGGCTTTTCTAAGCAGCCATTTCAGTCTCTTGCATTTAGAAATTAAATGATCCAGTGGTCTCTAATGAGCAAACGTTCTTGAGGGTCCTTGAACACTGGGTGATTCATTGGTTTGGTGTTCACTGATTTATTTTTCCTTGTTATAGATGAGTGAAGTTACTTAATTGCAGTTTATTAATTACTTCTCTGCCATTGAAATCAGTTTACTTTCAAGCCAAGCTCTTTATTGTGATTGTAGAGGCACAAGATTACTGAGTATTTGATGGAAAATGAATCATGTTACTAACTACTTTTTTGGTTGCTTTCAAAAATCCCCTATATAAATAAACGCACCCTGTCATTCCCAGTGAGTTACCCTCAGTGGTGCAAAGTATTGGAGTAAATGAAATTAGTAACTGTACTTAAGTATCTTTTTGGCTACGTTGTAGTTGTACTGAGTATCAAAGTTAAGTAAATGTACTTTTTACTCCAATACATTTGTGTTGAGTGATGCAATTACACATTACATTTTGCATGGCACCTAACCTTTTCTGCAGTAGTTTGTTTCTGCTATAAAGAAGCGCTGTCGCCATCTAAGGCCTCTGAAGGTACTGTATCTCGTGCGTTTTGCCTTTACTCACACAAACATGTCAACAAGGCTGCTTTACATGAATGAGAGTGCATTAGCAGGAGTTGATGAATCGCTAGTGTTTGAGTTATGAGATGAGGACATGACTGCATCCGGTGCTGTGGCTGAAACCAGCACATCCAGTGTGATTTTACTTAACATTATTTTATTTATCCGCTATATTGACGAGACCTTATTGAACAACATTGGTTTACTTATGGCCTTTTTGTGCATTTGAGCTTAACTTAAACTTGAGTGTTTGTAGATGTTTAAGAGGCTGTTGTGTCGACCTTGATTTATTACAATATTCAGGAGTTCAGTTTTATTTTGATTTTAGAAAATAAACATGATTTCCCATCTTACAAATCAATAGTTTCTTATTTTCACTGGTATGTCTCTCAGGTGTCGAGGACAAGTGCCCACGTTGAGTCTATATTTAGTATGAGTAAAATACTTAAGTACTGTTGAAATTAGATACTTTAAGACATTTACTCAAGTTGTATTGGAATTGGTGAATTGTTACTTGTAATGGAGTCATTTTTGAGGAATCTGTACTTTTACTCAAGGATGGTTTTCAGATACTCTTGACATCTCTGGTTACCCTGTACAAGTCTTAATGAGTGGGTGAGTCAGGGACTGATTCGTTCAAGGAAAGAAGTGATTTACGGAATACGGAACCACATACTAGTGTACTACTCATACTACTTTTACAATATCTTTCTATGACAGAAATAGTAGGAGTAATATGCTAGTCTTTTTGAATGGGCAATTGAATCATTGACTCACTCATTTAAAACCGCAGACACACTGAGTAATGAAACATGGCTGTGTGGTGTTCTGCTGTGGTTCTGGTTTTGTTTGGAACTGTTGTCAATATCACATTTACAATTGCCTGCACAGTGGGAACATCCCCCACACCATTACACCACCACCACCACCAGCCTGCACAGTGAAAACATCCCCCACACCATTACACCACCACCACCAGCCTGCACAGTGAAAACATCCCCCACATCATTACACCACCACCACCAGCCTGCACAGTGAAAACATCCCCCACACCATTACACCACCACCACCAGCCTGCACAGTGAAAAACATCCCCACACCATTACACCACCACCAGCCTGCACAGTGGGAACATCCCCCACATCATTACACCACCACCACCAGCCTGCACAGTGAAAACAAGGCATGATGGATCCATGTTCTCATTCTGTTTATGCCAAATTCTGACTCTACCATCTGAATGTCTCAACAGAAATCGAGACTCATCAGACCAAGCTAAATTTTTCCAGTCTTCAACTGTCCAATTTTGGTGAGCTCGTACAAATTGTAGCCTCTTTTTCCTATTTGTAGTGGAGATGAGTGGTACCCGGTCGGGTCTTCTGCTGTTGTAGCCCATCCGCCTCAAGGTTGTGCGTTGTGGCTTCACAAATGCTTTGCTGCATATGAAAATCCCATTAACTGAGCAGATTGTGAAATACTCAGACCGGCCCGTCTGGCACCAACAACCATGCCACGCTCAAAATTGCTTAAATCACCTTTCTGACATTCAGTTTGGAGTTCAGGAGAGTGTCTTGTCCAGGATCACACCCCTAAATGCATTGAAGCAACTGCCATGTGATTGGTTGATTAGATAATTGCATTAATGAGAAAATGAACATGTGTTCCTAATAATCCTTTAGGTGAGTGTATAAGACAAAACTCACAGAAGCCAATGAGTTAGAAAAGCGCAAAGAAATCAAAAATGCTGTATGTTTACCTGATTTTTCCTAATGCACAATTGACTAAAGGTCTGACAAGGACAATAAGTATAAAGTTGTAATAGTTGCTCTAACTCTAAAATAATAGCAGAATCCACAGCACAGCTATAATGATAATAACACAGAGGAACGATATTGTTACGATCACCACCTCGACACCACAGAGCTTGGTCCACCACAGTTCCCAGAGTACCCAGTTCTGATGGTCACTAGTCCAGAGCTTTCAGCAACTTCCAGTCCGGTGGTCCCGACACCGGTGCCTGTTCACAACATGGCCCCCACTCCAGAGCCTCCAGCCATCATGGCCCCCACTCCAGAGCCTCCAGCCATCATGGCCGCCACTCCAGAGCCTCCAGCCATCATGGCCCCCACTCCAGAGCCTCCAGCCATCATGGCCGCCACTCCAGAGCCTCCTGCCATCATGGCCGCCACTCCAGAGCCTCCAGCCATCATGGCCCCACTCCAGAGCCTCCAGCCATCATGGCCGCCACTCCAGAGCCTCCTGCCATCATGGCCGCCACTCCAGAGCCTCCAGCCATCATGGCCCCCACTCCAGAGCCTCCAGCCATCATGGCCCCCACTCCAGAGCCTCCAGCCATCATGGCCCCCACTCCAGAGCCTCCAGCCATCATGGCCCCACTCCAGAGCCTCCAGCCATCATGGCCGCCACTCCAGAGCCTCCAGCCATCATGGCCCCACTCCAGAGCCTCCAGCCATCATGGCCGCCACTCCAGAGCCTCCAGCCATCATGGCCGCCACTCCAGAGCCTCCAGCCATCATGGCCGCCACTCCAGAGCCTCCAGCCATCATGGCCGCCACTCCAGAGCCTCCAGCCATCATGGCCGCCACTCCAGAGCCTCCAGCCATCATGGCCCCCACTCCAGAGCCTCCAGCCATCATGGCCCCACTCCAGAGCCTGCCATCATGGCCCACTCCAGAGCCTCCAGCCATCATGGCCCCCACTCCAGAGCCTCCAGCCGTCATGGCCCCCACTCCAGAGCCTCCAGCCATCATGGCCCCCACTTCAGAGCCTCCAGCCATCATGGCCGCCACTCCAGAGCCTCCAGCCATCATGGCCCCCACTCCAGAGCCTCCAGCCATCATGGCCCCCACTCCAGAGCCTCCAGCCATCATGGCCCCCACTCCAGAGCTTGTATGTCAAAGTGTTTGTGAATGTATTCAGAGTTGCCATATATAGTTTTATGGGAGGGGTTGGAGAAGCACTTACAGCAATTATCATTTTGCTGAAGTAATTTCACATGTTCCTCAGCTGTGCTGAAAAGTTGATTTCTTCAGTGATTGTGATCGTAGCCTCGTGTCATTCCAGCTGATAACATTCAGCAGAGAGGCATTCGAGAGCATTTCACAGGCAGATTAACGCCAACTAAACCACAGCGAGAGACAGAACTGTGAAGCTGGAAGCTTGTACCCGTTTAGAAACAATAGATGCATTTCTTCATTCTTTTATTTCTGCTTTTGCCACTTTTATTGAGAGGACAGGGAAGAGGTGACATTAAGAAGAGGAGATGGGATCAAGAGGCCAAGCTCTTTGTGAAACAACAATGGTCCGAGTGGTTATTGTAATTTGCACTCCTACTTTACTTTATAGACAAAAATACTGTTGCTCAGATCATGTCATGGCAATTAAAACTGGCTTGTGATTTATAGACAGGGCTTAGATTAAGCCAGGATTAGCCCTTAGTTTTATAAGGACAATTAAGTCGCTTTTATAAACGTGCCTTAGAAAAAAACAGTGGTTGCAAAACAATGACTGACATTTTTTAAGATATCCCAGAACAGGGAGGTTTGGGTCATAAGTTAACTTTGAACAAATATTACGGCGTTCAGAGCCAGTCTGTGTACACTAGAGCTGGAGGTGATGTAAATGCCACGGCGATGGTGTAATGTGTTAACCCATAGAGATTCTGCTGTACCGTGGTGTAATTGTGGGATTATAACTATATTTATATTAGTGCAACAAAGATACATACATGGAAGAATGAGGGAATAAAGAGTGGTGTGTGATTAATATTAAAAGAACTGCTACTTCTGTTGTGTGGATAATTTAACATCCGACCGTGTGAGAGAGACTCTGTTCTACCTGTGCTGACTGACAGATGGCTGCTTTCTGTGTGTGTGTGTGTGTGTGTGTGTGTGTGTGTGTGTGTGTGTGAGTGTGTGTGTGTGTGTGCGCTGTTATCTCTATGAAGAGTGTTTACAGTAATATTGATGTGAACCTAAATGCTTGAATCCTCTTCAAGTTTCAGTCAAAATGCTCAACTTGCCATATATTAATGTAAACAGTTTCGTGAGAAGTGATTTTAAGCGCTATACCAACATCAATATAAAATCATTCATGCTGTGAGAAGAGATTTGGCTCATACTGGCCACATGGATTATGAGGATCCATGTAAATAATGGCAAACGAAACATATGCCATCCAGTGATGAAGCTAAAGATGCCGAAAGTATGAATTATGAAAAATATTAAACAATGCATGTTCAATTCAAAGTCAAAATAGCTCTCATTCTTTCTTTTAGAGTCTGTTTGGTTTAGTTTATCCTAAGATGTTAGTGAATGCATTAACGATGAAGTATGTAAACATACTGTAAGGCTGCCGGCCTGTTATCCACGCATGAATCCATATGAATTCAGTTGTAGTTATTAGTGTTTGTTCTTGATTATTAGTTCATGCTTTCACTAAACATGTGTTTGAGTAATAATTCAGGTATTAGTGCAAGATTATTCATGCACCCTTATTATAAAGTATATTTGAACTCATCCTGAGGAGCTGCATGCAAATGGCGATCTGCTCCATTATCCATTTAAACCCTAGTTTACCTTTACAGGTCGACTTACACACTGATCACTGATGAGCAAACATGACATATGATGCAGACCGATCAGGCATAACATTATGACCACCTTCCTAATATTGTGTTGGTACACGTACCCGTCCATCCAAGTGATGTAAAAGACCAGGCCACCTTCTTCCATTGCTCCGTGGTCCAGTTCATCAATGAGCCATGGCCGCCCATGACCCTGTGGCCGGTTCTCCACTTTTGATAGATCCTGACCACTGCAGACCGGGAACACCCCACAAGAGCTGCAGTTTTGGAGATGCTCTGACCCAGTCGTCTAGCCATCACAATCTGGCCCTTGTCAAACTCGCTCAAATCCTTACGCTTGCCCATTTTTCCTGCTTCTAACACATCAACACTGAGGACAACATGTTAACTTGCTGCCTAATATATCCCACCAACTAACAGGAGATGAAGAGATCATCAGTGCTATTCACTTCACCGGTCATAATGTTATGCCTGATTGGTGTATTACTTATTAATCATATTCAAAAGAATTAGTTACATTCAGGATTAAGTATATTAGATTTTAGTCAAAGTATTATGTAGTCTTGTTTTCTTTAAAAATAAATAACAGGATGAACAAAATGATGTCAAATAATAATGGCAATTTAAAATAAATAAGCAGGATTAGTGTTTTGACTCGAGGGTCCCTGCAAACTCCCTTAATGAAGAATTACTCAACGCTTGAAACCGAGTTGAGTTCAGTGTTTCAGACGCTCTGTATCGTGACAGAACAATCAATCATACAGAGCTCATGGTTTCCATATGCTGGAGGAACAGTGTGGCAGAACTGCCAGTGTTGGTGAAAAGAATGAGAAGAACACCAAAAGAATGAGTTTCTTCTTTGGAGAAGAGCACTGACTCCGCTATAACCGAGAGCTGTGGCTGATGTTTGCATACTCTGTGAATGAGTAGAATATAGATAATGTGCTAATGTGCACCGTTGAGCTCATAAAAACTGCAGTTTGAAATATCAGACCTAAGAAGGGCCGCGCCAAGAGCAAGGCAGGTGAAAGCTATTTACTATTCTCTTTCATCTTTGTGCTTTTGTTTCATACACAGATCTTTCTCTCCCAGGAATCACGTTTCTGAGATGCATGCGCTGGAAATATATTATAACTGAATGTTTCCCAAGGTAGAAAATTCCTAGCATAGTTTGTGGCAATGATGCATGTGTTATTACCTGATTAGATCTGGTTTACACCTAGTCTTAACATCTATTCCGGGCGATCCATGGAACAGAATAAAGGAATAAATGTCCACACCTTTGTCTGTGCACTGAAGCTGAAAGACATTTACTCCATGTATGCGAACGGCCTTCTCATCTGTCAGTCATACACTGCGCTAAAACAAGGATACCAGTTGTGAAAATATCTGGCCAATCAATGCAAGTTAATGCAGAAGCTTCATCAAAACAACTAAAACCTCATGTGTTACTGTATTACAGTCAGTAAAGCAGGTGATTTCCATGCCTGTCCAGATCACACTTTGTGTGAGAGCGTTCCCCGACTGCACCGAGAGAAAGAAAACATGACACAACCCTGGGCTGAGTTCCTCCGTGTTTCACAACACAATTCCCAGTAGTTTCCACAGCGGGTTTGGAGTGTGTTTATGGAACAGATTTGAACGTGTTCTGGGTGTTTAGTGAGTTTTATCTGTCCGTGAGGAATAGATGGAGCTCTGGAGAAGGAAATGTTCTGGCTTGTGTGGGAGTGTAGAGGTCGAGAAGAGCGAGACTGACCTCATCTAGAGACATTTCCTGTTTTCTGTGAGAGACGCTGTTTCATCCACAGGTGGAGGATTATCTATCTATCTATCCATCTATCCATGCATCACATTACATACATACATACATACATACATTACATTACATTACATTACATCCATCACATTACATTACATTACATTACATTACATTACATTACATCCATCCATCCATCCATCACATTACATTACATTACATTACATTACATACATACATACATACATACATACATACATACATTACATACATTACATACATACATTTCATACATTACATACATACATACATTCATACATTACATTACATTACATTACATACATACATACATACACACATACATACATTTCATACATTACATACATACATACACACATACATACATACATATATCTATCCTTCTCTCCGTCGTCATTGCACTCCTTCATCTCCATTCACATTACATACATACCTTACATACATACAAAAATACATACATACATACATACATACATACATTACATTACATCCATCCATCCATCACATTACATTACATTACATTACATTACATTACATTACATTACATACATACATACACACATACATACATTACATACATACATTTCATACATTACATACATACATACATACATACATTACATACATACATTTCATACATTACATACATACATACATACATACATACATACATACATTTCATACATTACATACATACATACATACATACATACATACATACATACATACATACATACATACATACATTACATACATACATCCATCACATTACATTACATACATACACACACATACATACATTATATACATACATTACATACATACATTTCATACATTACATACATACATACATACATTACATACATACATACATACATACATACATACATACATTACATACATACATCCATCACATTACATTACATACATACACACACATACATACATTATATACATACATTACATACATACATTTCATACATTACATACATACATACATACATACATTACATACATACATACATACATACATACATGCATATCTCTATCCTTCTCTCCGTCGTCATTGCACTGAGTGTTTGGACTGTAATCTGTTGCAGTGTTTCAGCACATGGAAGTGATTACAGTCATCTTGCTGAGTTCAGGCATTCAAGCTTGTGCTGGCAGAGATCCTGAACCAAATAATCCTGAAAACTGTCATTTTTTCCCTCTCATAAATGGTTGTTAGTTTTGTCATATTCAGTCACGAGAGAAGAGAAAAGCAAAATAGCAGCGCAAATGGATTGGGTGGTTTTCTTAAAGAGGACTTGGTGTAGATTTATTTGCATAGTTCATTTCTAACGCAGTGAGCTCTCTGCTTATCACCGTCCCAGAATCCCTTTCCCGCAGTGTCACGCTGTGGGAGCGTAAACACATGGAAAATCTCACAGGGATGAAACTTCAGTGACTAAAGACTGTCACTAACTCGAGGAGCACACATAGCGGATCTTCTTGAGGAAAAACCATCAATGCGTTTTGTGCTCATGCATTCCACACAGAGTTCACCTTCACCTTCAGTTCATGTTTTTAACTTCCCAATGTGCATCTGTGCACTTTCACAAATAAATGGTAGAACTTTTCTTATTGACTTGACCTTTCAGTTTAGAAAATAAACCTCACAGATGCTCTTGTGTGTGAATGGGAGCCAATCCCTGCATCCATGTTAAACTCATAGCGAAAGATCAGGGAGAGATTCGTGCTTTTGAAACTAAATGTTCAAGACGCAAGAGCACGAGTCGGGTCAGGCTCCGACCTGTTCACTCTCAGGAAAAATGTGCTAAAATTGTACCTTTACGGGCACAACAGCTGTCTCTGAGGTCTACCCCTGAACGGTTTATAGCAGTGCCCTAAAGGTACATGCTTACACGGTACTAAAATGCACTTTTTAGGGCTGGATAAGGTGTGACCACTGCTGTGTCCCTAACACTAGCACAGCGTTTCTGACTGAATCTTAAATGTAGACTTCACATTCGCCCAGCACTATAAAATGATCAATGTGGCATGAATGTATTGGAAAGATTGTAGATGGTCTTCAGTTGGGGTTCATGCGTTCTGCAGGCCAGTTCTTCCTCGCTGTTTCTTTACGGACGTTTTGTTTGTGCACAAGGTCATTGACTTGCTAGAAAAGAACAAGAAGAATAGTCAACTCACAAACAAAATTCTCTAGCATGTCATGTAATTAAATGACTGGAACTAGAAGGGAGTATCCATGTGCTTTTGGCCATGTGGTGCATCAAGAGTTGAAGAAACAGAGAACAAGTTTGATGCCCGAATAACTTAAGTTGCTTACATATTATTGCAATCCATTAGATAACAAGGCTCTCAGTGGCCAATGAGATGGTCTCTAACTCAGTGCTGTTATCTCGGATCCGAGGAAGTGTTTAAGTTCTCATTAGTGTCACATGTGCAGAATCCTGCTCTGTTTCAAGTGAGATGTTAGCCAGATCAGAGGTTGCACAATGTAAAACTGCAGTCTGTTTTATCTATATCAAGCTTCCTTGCAGAAGCAGCAAATGTGTTGTTTTGGGAGGAAAGGTTAGTTTTGATGAGGTTAGGAGCATCATTAGAAGAAGCTGTTAGTCAGGAAGCCGACCTGGTAATGTTTGTCAGAGCGATCGAGCGCTTGACAGCAACAGGCCATCGCGGGAGCAGATGGTGCGGCCAGCAGGGCAGAGAGGCGCGAGAGGGTTACGCAAGAGAATCATCACAGTTTGATAAGTCCTATCCAGCTGTCACCGACACACGTAAACTCATCACACGTTCCACACCGATGCTGATTGATACGGCACAGCCCGGTGTCTGCAGGTTCTGCAGCGTTCGGCCTGTCGGGCGGGGAAACGGCTCTTTGATTCTGGCCCGGCCGGGGAAACAGATGGCCCGAGCCGCTGCCGGTGGCCTCTCCCTGTTTCCGGCTCTCAAGGGCACATGAGGTTTCCAGTGGGATGTCAAATGCAGCTCAGGTGGCTTCGGGGTTACGCTTCCTTTATATCGCGAGCGTCTGTACCTGCTCACCTACACAGAGGTGAAGAACAGCACTGTGGTTTCAATGGCTGGATCTAAATCTGTGAAGGGGTCAGACTGGAAAAACAGCACACAGCTACCTCTTAAAACCAACGTTTCCTACAGGCACACCAACACTAGATTAGGCGTCTCCATTATCTGACCCATTCACCCATGTCTTGGAGTCTGATGAGCTGAATCAGGTGTGTTTGATTGGGAAGAGTTGGACCATGTATAGTTCTGGTGTGACTCCAGGAACCGGGTTGGGATGTACAAACACTGCCGTGAGAAGAGCCATTTTTGGTTCCTCAAAGAACCTCTCAGTAGCTGTGTTTACATGGACCCTTATAATCCGGTATAGTAGCACCATCAGTGAATAAAGTCACATGCAACTACATTGATCTGCTTAAAATTTCATTGGGATTGTAAAGGGTGGTTTATTCCTTTTGTAATCCGATCGAGAGGGCATGTAAACACTTGATTGCATTGAAAACTGAAACTGAGATTACTGCGCATGTGCGGAACGAGCTGTTGAATGAAGTGTCATTAACGAGTCCCGTCGTTCTGAAACTCTTTCCATTTATCCTCTGTGAAGTAGAGCAGGGAAATGTCCAGTCCTTGCTTCAGATCCACAGACGGCGGGGGCGGGAATGGGTGTTTTTACTGGTTGATCAATATAAGCAGCACGGCATAACGCTCCATGTGCTGGTCGTTGCCTACTTAGGGACCGAAATATATCAATATTATTTCTGCTTTTAAAAACAAAGAAAAGGAGGATGGTTAGTATGCAACAACAGCGCTCACTCTGGATATTCGTGCATGTCAAGAGATTAAATCCGGTCTGAAGCTTGTGACACATAAACGCACACACAAACCCAATCACTTTAGTGTTCATGTAAACTCTACATCAATCAGAATTAATTAATGCACATTGAAACAAAAAGTGTAAACATAGCTGGTGATCGGTTCTTAGAAGAACCTTTTTCTCTTAGTGTGAAGAGCATTTTAACAATCTAAAGCTTTTTTCCAATATAAAGAACATTTTATGTTAACGGTTCTTCATGAAACCATCAATTCCAATAAAGAACCTTTCATTAAGAATGCATTTTTATGATATACAGACACAGGAGTTTAGATGACCATTCAATGCTTCAGACTGATCTCATAGACAGACTTCAGACGCTCTTAGAGAATAAGGTTCAGTGCTTCCTGACTCAATCTTAATTGCATAATACTTCCATGTTTAACAGGTTGTATCATCTTTACAACTAGTTTACAACCCTCTGAAAGGCCTGACAGAACCCTTCCTTATAGACGCTTCTCTTCTGAGAGTGTAGACCGGTTCCTCCCATGGTTTCTCCATTTCTTCTTCCTCCACCCCATAGCCTCCATTGCCTTGCTCACTGGAGGAGCGCTGCTTTGAAACTGAATATAGTCAAACTTGCTGAAATGGAAAGCAAGCGGAGTGCACATGAAGGTCTGATTATCATTGCACACTGGCTGGCGTTGTTCCACTGCCATGCTGTTAACTAGGAGTGAGGTAATGCGCAGGCCTGCCAACTGCTCTCGCTTCAGTCCTCAGCTCCTGCGTCTGGCGTTCAGGGCGCCACCAGGTGCTGCTCGGATGACGGAGTCTGAACCTGCTGAACCTCTCGGCCGCTCGGCTCCTGCGCTCCGTCCCGATACAGCCGTTCCTCTTCTGTTTGTTATTCTTCCACAACAGAAAACAGCCCCTTCTGTTAATGTCAGCGTGTCCAGGGATGCTCTCCAGACCCAGGGTTTATCAATACTTGAGCAGGAGCGTGGCGGTGAGTGTTGGTAATGAGGCGTACCACATCGCACCATCTATATTGCATGACGTGCAGAGAATGGATGGAAGAGATCACAGCGAAGACGTGGACGAGAGCGAGCCAAGGAAAATGGCAGGCACGTTTCAGTTCATTTACTATGTTCCGCATCTCTCTCTCCCAACGGCACGTCGTGTCTCTTTCTGCTAAAGACAGTCAAATATTGCTCATCGGGAGCGTTGTGTGAGTGTGTGCGGGTGTGGAGTGAATGTTAAGAGTTCTCATCAAAGCGCGTGCAAACCCCCGCAGGTGAATGCGTCTGTTTTTATGAGTTACTCTTACCAGGTTCTCCTCTTTTCTTCTCCCTTCCCCCGCTTCTGCTCCCCTTTCAGATGGATTTCTGAATTATTTACGTCTTTCATTTTCATCGATCACTCTTTTTCCACGGGCCTCTCCAGACATCCCTCCATCCCTGTTTTCTCCCTCCTCCACCGTGCTGTTTGTTGCTCATAATAACCTCTTGGCCCAATCTCTGGCGTTGACTCCCACCCGCTTCAAACGCTTCTCCTGCATGAAAAGCTCTGCGCTCTTGAGGGACGGATGCTTTGAGCCTCGGGTGTCTCGTGTGGAGAGCAAACGCTGCTCGGGCTCTGGATTTGTCAACGTGCCGTTACGTTTTCTTGAGTAGTTGGCGATTCGGCCAATATTGATTCCCTCGTTAATTGCTAGATCTATTTGCATAAATCTTTTCCATCTTTTAAGCTCCACAAAGCAGCCCGTACGACTATGTGTGCTATATTCCATGTCTTCTGAACCCAAATGAGGAAAAGGCAGAAATTGTCTTTCACTGATGAAATGTTTATTTCAGCCTCTTCACTGTGTATTTCTCTCACTGATATCATGAGTAAACTGGATGTAAAGCCAGCAGTCGTCTGTGCCGATCCGTTGCACTTCTTCAGAGGGTAGGAATAAGGAATAGGAAGGTAAGGAATAAGGAATGCATTGTAAGGAATAATGTAGTTAAAAACAAAAAATGGAAAGTGAGAGGACTAGATATTACACTGGCAGTAAGAGGATGAATTATTGAAGCTGGCATGTGGGGAGAGAGGCAGGAACGAGGGTTATGTTTTTAATCCAGAGTGTATCCACGTCTAGACAAACTACACACACTCTCTCTCTCTCACACACACACACACACACACACACACACACACACACACACACACACACACACACACACACACACACACACACACACACACACACACACACACACACACACACACACACACACACACACACACACACACACACACACACACACACACACACACACACACACACACACACACACACACACACACACACACACACACACTATCTCTCACACACACACACACACACACACACATTTCCCTTAAGCACTCATAAAGAAAGCGTCTCTAGTACGGTAATTTGTTTTATAAAATAATCATCATGCCTGAACTAATATTATTAATAATAATGCTGATTTTCTTTCACGATGTGTCTGTCAAACGGTTGGTTGAACCAGCCGCAGGCGTTCGGATCTGCTGTTGGCTTGTGGTTTTGTACCACATTTCTTGTCAGAAAAATGCTTGTCTGAACCATTAGCAGAAAGCTTAAGCACTCCACCACTGAACGGAGAAGCTTTTACTGCACAGAGATCTCCATCTTTAAGCTGTTCATGAGGTCTATTGAGGTCATAGAGTGAAATGAAAAATGAAAATGCGTCATTAGTTTTTTTTTAACTTTTCAGCTTAATTAAACTGACCGAGCTGCTCCTGAATGTGCAGACGGAGTAGTAAACGTTACTTCTGAAAGAGTACAGAATCTCCTGATCGAAACACAGGAGAAGAAGAAGCAGAAGCGAGCGATAGAAGCATTGCTGACGCACACGATCATCAAACATCACACATCATAACTCAAAGCTGCTGAGCGTTACTGAATGAAGGGATGGACCCATGAAGAGGAAACGCCTGAAGCTTTGAGGTGTTGATGGATTCGATTGACTAAAACACCATTTTATGAGCTTTTTTGATCAAAATGTTGCTTTATGAAACTCACACACATTCATGTGTTGATAAAAATGTTATTAAAAGTTGAGGCTCTGTTCTATCCTTTGATATATGGACCATTTACTCATTCATACAACTAAATATTCTGGAGGCCATGAAAGTTTTGTGAAAAAGATAAAATAGATCAAGGGTCCTATCGTACTGATCTGAGCTCAGGGCGCAGGTGCTCTCGTGTCCGAATCCACTTTTGCTAGTTTAACGACGGGAGAAACGGTCTGCGCTCCGGCTCATGGTCCAGAAGGGTCGTCCCTCGTCTCTTAATGAGTCATGGGTGTGTTTAACGAGCAATAAACCAATCAGAGCTCATCTCCCTTTCCCTTTAAAAGCCAGTTGTGCTCGCACCATGAGCGGATTCACTACTGACATGAGGAGACACTGAACGCTTCTCATGTGTGTGTGTGTGTGTGTGTGTGTGTGTGGCTCATATTACTAACACACCCACACCCTTTAAATAACACACAAACACTGCACTACTGACTTTAGAGCAGGTGTGTGTTGGTCAATGGTCAGTGGTTTTCAGTTCCTCACAATAGCAACGCTCCAACAATGCTCCTGAACACACCTGGTGTTCACACACACACACACACACACACACACACACACACACACACACACACACACACACACACACACACACACACACACTCATGTTGTGTTTCCATGTTTTATGGGGACATTCCATAGGCGTAATGCATTTTATACTGTACAAACCATATTTTCTATCCCCCTACACTGCCCCTGCCCCTAAACCTACCCATCACAGGAGACATGCTGCATTTTTACATTTTCAAAAACATCACTTAGTGTGATTTATAAGATGTTTTCTCATGGGGACCAAAAAATGTCCCCACAAGGACAAAAATTTGGATATTGCCATCTTTGTGGGGACATTTTGTCCCCATACCGTAGGGATTACCAGTCCACACACACACACACACACACACACACACACACACACACACACACACACACACACATGTTGTGTTTCCATGTTTTATGGGGACATTCCATAGGCGTAATGCATTTTATAAAAACCATATTTTATATCCCCCTACACTGCCCCTAAACCTACCCATCTCACACACACACACACACACACACACACACACACACACACACACACACACACACACACACACCTGGTGTTCACACACACACACACACACACCTGGTGTTCAGACCAGACGCCCATGGGTGAACAGATGCGCCCGTGCATTTGATATAAACACCGACGAGCTGGACGTGAGAACTGAGTCCGGCTGAGACTAGCAGAACACACTCGCGTTGCGTCTGGCGTCGCTTTAGACCGAGTGTGTGAGAGGTCCCACAAAAATGCTGGCACCTTAAGAGGAAAACTGTGGCAGGGAAAGGGTTAAGAAGCGTTTTCTCACAGCGTTTAGTGACATCTTCACATGCTCTCATGGCTCTTTGACAGCTGTCGTCTGTGCTGTGAGGTGTTGCGTTCGTTCGCTCGCTCGTTCATTCGTTGGTTGTTCGCCCCCGCCGCCGCCTGGACTCACATCTGCTCTCTCTGAGCCGCTCACAGAACATTCGGGTTATTCTCAACTCAGCGCCCTGCACACATCTGTGCCACCCTGTTGATTACTACAGACAATGGGCTCAGTTTGAACAGA
This sequence comes from Gobiocypris rarus, assembly GCA_023029165.1. NCBI lineage: Eukaryota > Metazoa > Chordata > Actinopteri > Cypriniformes > Gobionidae > Gobiocypris > Gobiocypris rarus. Next base: position 40,574,784 of record CM040918.1, on the reverse strand, counting down.
GCCATGAGAAACACACCTAGAGTAAATCACACACTGTGGAAGTGTGTGTGTGTGTGTGTGTGCTGTACAGAGCGATTATTACACATCCATCTGTGTTTGTGTAGGAGGGTCGAATATGGTGAATGGTGGACTTTTTTAGAGCCAATGTCATTTCATCTTCCATTTCCATTTGATGCTCTTTGTGTGGATTTGCAGACTATTTGTGATTAGGATTGGTGGCATATCGCATCAACACATTAATGAGCCAATCATAGTGTGATTGAGATGTCACCTGTATTCGTTCGCTATAGGACCTGACAGAGATCATGTGAGATCATTCTTGCCTATTGGACTGCATAGTTTAGGCTTTTCAAGATTTTTCATAATTTTTGCTTGGTTTATTTGTGCAAATCTGGATTTTTTGGGGACAGAGTCAGCGCTTCTCTTTCCTCCCCACACAAAATGCACTTTTTTTCCCCAAAAGAAGAATGATTTCCAGATTCTTTGACTGGTTTATTTCACCCTATAGGTAATGTTTCGTAGTTTGACTCTTCAACATCATTCTGTGTGTGTGTGTGTGTGTGTGTGTGTGTGTGTGTGTGTGTGTGAATCCGTCCAGATATCATCCAGTGCTCTTGTTTTGAGTTCGACCGACTTCCTTCCCATGTACAGTCAAACCAAACACGATCCAGACACAGATGTGATGCTCCTTGAGAGTGTGGGGACACTACCGTTCATCTCTGATGTGAGGAGAGCAGAATACAGACCAGTGAAGCTGATGATTGTGTGTGATGAAAGCATGTGTTGCTGAAGTGGTTGCTGATGTGACCTTTGACCCCACAGACTGAACTAAATGAAGCATTGCTTGGTCATTGGTTGAGCTGAACTGGTATTATCTGATGGTGTTCTTAAATCTAACAGCTGATTGGTTTATTAACCTAACCTGATCTGACATTATCAAGATGAGTTTGTTCAGTTTAACTCTGAGTTCTTGTATTTATTTCCATTTCCTGAACTATAGTGAATAAACGGATGATGTGAGAAATGTTGAAGGAGTAAATGTTGGTTTGACTGTGTTTTAGTAGACCTTTTGGATGGGGAAGCAATGATGGGAAACTTTAGATGTTTAAATGCCAAGCACTTCTTTTCCAACAGGACACTCATGATTAACATCATAAAACATATAATATAAACGGATTCCTAACGTTCTCCTTATGTTATGAAAGGGTCATTTCTGAATGTCCAGTTTTTTAAATGTTTATTCTTGGTTGTGTGAACGTTAAGGGAATGTTACATTGTATCATTCTTCAAACATTATGGGAACGTTACTTTTGAATGTTCTAACAAGAAGAAACATTTCAAATCTGTTGGTGCTTTTATTTTTGTGCTATCAGTAATCACCAGAGAGTTATGTTAGCGTTACTGGATCATAACCTGTGATGGCTGTGATCTTCATGATCTGATGAAGTGTTTAACACGTGTCTCTCCTCTCGTGTGTGTGCAGTGACGATTTCCACCAGCACGTACTTCGATGGACTGCTGGTCACGGGTCTCTACACCTCCACCAGCGTCCAGTCGTCTCCCATCCCTGCGTCTCCAGCCTTCGGCTTCGGTAAGTCTTCAGTGATTAACAGAGAAAGAAACACTCACACCCGGGTTGAGTCTGATTATGTGAGCGATGAGCGCATGATGGAGCTGTGTGAGAGCTCGCCTGATGTTTCTGAGAACTCACACACTGATATTCTTGAGTAATGTGCACTTTTATATCCTTAAATCTGGGCCTGTTTGGTAAGAAAGAGCTTCAGGTACAGTCTAGAAAACAGACCACTATACTTCTCTGAAGAGCTGAAACGATTATAGGGGCTGATGATTAAGTGCAGTTGATATTAAAAGAACTTGCTCATTGTTCTTTGTTTTTTATTTACTTTCTTTTCCACTTGGTTTCTGATCATGCAAACTGTTTCCCAATCTCCAGCGGAGGGCTGGTTATGAAATCATGAATATTAATGATGTGACGTGTTAGGTAACTTTCCTGGAACATCCGCCTACGTAATCTATTAATATTCATAAGCCAAGCATTAACAGTAGTAGGTGACTAACATCCACTTACCAACATCTGGCTTTCAGAAAATCAATCAATTTAATGCAAATTTCATTCATCTCAGAAGGGAATGTGTTGATTGAACTCTATAATGTTCTGATGGATTCAGGACGCTTGTGCTGGAAAAGCATTGTTTTACAAGGCAGGTTTA
>CM040918.1:40392553-40557553 GCA_023029165.1 Gobiocypris rarus | reverse complement strand
CCTGATAAGTGAAACACTGTGAAACATTAGGTGTGTGTGTACATAATAAGGTTCAGTGTGTTCTCTATTGAACTCTAGGCTTCTTGACTCAACATTTGATGCCAAAAGGGTTCTTTATAAGGAGAAATGTCTTGCATGATGGCATAATACTGTCATGTTGAGCAGCTAATTTAATTTTGTTTCAGTTTACAACATTTTTCATTCATAAAATCTAATTAAAATTAAAAATCAAATGATCTGATGATGAACCCCTGGAAGAGTCTGACGGATCCCTTTGAGATTCCATACTTCTCTCCTAAGAGTGTGTGTGTCTCAGCTGTATTTTGATATTCTATATTTCTTTTATAGAAGGGGAACGAGAACACGGACAGTGTGAATGCAAAAAGAACTACATTGCTTTTTACTCACATTTTGGTACTCAAAAAAGGAATAAAAATAACAACTTGGCAGGATTTATGCATTTGTTTCACATTCACAATGAGCTACTTTATGTATGTGAGCATTGGCAGCTGCAACAATGTAACATATGGGGAAAATAGTGTGTTTTTGAACATTTCAAGCATGAAAACCTCATCATATTGCATTGATAACATTAACATCTCACTAAGGATGAGCTGACGTCTCATGTATTGTGTGTGTGTGTGTGTTTCTCAGGCGTGATGTCCGACAGACAGTTCGGGACTCAGTTTGTGTGCAGTGTGGTGGCGTCTCACGTCAGTCACCTGCCCTCCACCAGCCTGAGCTTCATCTGGATCGCTCCTCCGCCCGGAACAGGCTGCGTCAACTTCATGTGAGTCACTCATCCAACGACTACAGCTCACGCATGTCAGAAAAACAAAACCTCATGGCTCTATTTCAGGCTTGAGGAAATCTCTGGAACACATCTGACATGAGGCAGATTCTTCACGAGTGAGTGAGTCCTGAAAGGGTCACCTCGCTGTGTTTGCATAAAACATGTGAAGCTTCCAGAAATCAAACATGCATCAGTTTCAGATCAACAGAAGGGCCAGTCCTTGCTTTCAGAAATGCAAAGCAGACAAAAAAACCTCATCAAGCGCTCCACACATCGTCACTGTTTCCATTCTGAGCGCAGCAGTCAAGAACGATGTGAGGAAACAGCTCAGGTGTGAATGATTATGCTGCACATGAATGGCCTCTCAAGTCATATTTAGGACTGGGAAATTTGGTGATGATTTTGATGATTTACCAGAGTTTGTGTGTTGGGTAACTTTTGAACCTGCTGAAAGAGAGGACTATCTCTGTAGTGACTGTGAAGTTGTATTAGTTTCCCGCACAACTACATCTGCATTCCTTTCTCTTGCTGTTACTATCGTGTATATTTACATATTGCATATAAATAATAATTTGATGCTTATTGCATGAAATTTACACAGTGAAAACCACCTGGAATTACAGAATCGCAGGAGCAATAATATGTTTATATGATTGTCAATGAATGGGATGCTATATTTTATTCAAAATCATTTGGATACTGACTAAATATGTGCAATATATTTTGTGTACAGCCTGTAATTACGACTTGAGAATTGGGAAGTAGGAAATTTCCGATAGCAGATGAAGACAGCACATACAATATATCACCAAAAGTGTTGTGACGCCTGCCTTTACACACACATGAGCTTTAATGCCATCCCATTCTTAATTCGTAGGGTTTAATATGGAGTCGGCCCACCCTTTGCAGCTCTAACAGCTTCAGCTCTTCTGGGAAGGCTTTCCTCAAGGTTTAGGAGTGTGTTTATGGGAATTCTTCTAGAAGCGCATTTGTGAGGTCAGGCACTGATGTTGGACGAGAAGGCCTGGCTCGCAGTCTCCGCTCTAATTCATCCCAAAGGTGTTCTATCGGGATGAGGTCAGGACTCTGTGCAGGCCAGTCCAGTTCCTCCACACCAAACTCGCTCATCCATGTCTTTATGGAGCGACGCTTTGTGCACTGGAGCGCAGTCATGTTGGGACAGGAAGGGGCCGTCCCCAAACTGATCCCACAAAGATGGGAGCATGAAATTGTCCAAAATGTCTTGGTGAAGCATTAAGAGTTCCTTTCACTGGAACTAAGGGCCCAAGCCCTGAAAAACAACCCCACCCCATAATCCCCCCTCCACCAAACTTTACACTTGGCACAATGCAGTCAGGTGAGTCCGCCCCTGGCAACCGCCAAACCCAGACTCGTCCATGGGATGGTCAGACAGAGAAGCGTGATTGGTCACTCAGAGAACACGTCTCACTGCTCTAGAGTCCAGTGGTGGCGTGCTTTACCCCACTGCATCCCACGCTTTGCATTGCTCTTGGTGATGTAAGGCTTGGATGAGCTGCTCGGCCATGGAAACCCATTCCATGAAGCTCTCTCCGCACTGTTCCTGAGCTCATCTGAAGGCCACAGGAGTTTGGAGGTCTGGAGCGATTGACTCTGCAGAAAGTTGGTGACTTCTGCGTGACCCTCAGCATGCGCTGACCCCGCTCTGGGATTTCACTCCGTGGCTGAGTTTCTGTTGTTCCCAATCGCTTCCTCTTTGTTATAATCCCACTAACAGTTGAGCGTGGAATATTTAGTAGTGAGGAAATGTCAGGAATGGCCTTATTGCACAGGTGGCAACCTATCCCGGTCCCACGCTTGAGTTCACTGAGCTCCTGAGAGCGAGCCATTCTCTCACAAATGTGTGTAGAAGCGTCTGCATGCCTAGTGCTTGATTTATACACGCGTATTGTTATTGTTTTTGGTTGCTTTTATTGCTCTCATTTGTAAGTCACTTTGGATAAAAGCGTCTGCTAAATGACTAAATGTAATACACCTGTGGCCATGAAGGGATTAAACACCTGAACTCAAGGATTTGGAGGGGCGGCCCAATACTTCTGGCAGTATAGTGTATCACACACACACGTACAAGTACAAAAATATCCAGAAGAATGACAAGATAATATGTTAAGTAACGGATGATGGCAAGCCCTCTACACTTGATGTCTGATTGTGCAGATACACTGCAACCTGATATCAAGGATAAATATGTCGATTGCCAGCTCATATGGAGGCCAGCCGTCAGTAATAACCGCAGAGACGTTGTTTGCTGTGAACTATAGGCTCAGAGAACACAGATGCGACAGTGCCTCAGATCGTCTACCATGTCAATTATGCTGCTGTTCTGTCAGAGCGAAACCCTTGAGAGCAGACACCCATTTAAAGAGCCGTTTTTCAGCACTCGTGATGCGTCCACACTTCACAAGCTTTCCGTGCCGCTCACAAATCTGTGGTGCGAGGCCACGGGTTGACAGCCGTGGGTCAGCAGAGGATCTGTCCTGCACACGCGTGTGTCCGTGTCTCTCCGCCGTTTGTCACTTTAGTTTATGTCGGGCCTTTCTGAGCATTCAAGGCCGAATGTTCAGTCATTCATAATCCTGCCATGAAGCCATGATGGGAAAAAAGCTGCGCTGCTTCTGAGGCGGTGAGTGTTTAGGCATTTCTGTTATTACGATTAATTGACATGGAATGAAGTCCTGGCTGTTTGTGATGGGACCATCTGTTCAGGGCAGGCCGTGTTTCTGGAACATACAGAGCAGTTTCGTTCTGTGTGCGTATTGTTATTTTCTTTTCCTGGAAAGAGTCGATCATATAAACTGTCTTTGGCTGTAAACAGAGGCCAGATGCCGTATGAGTGAACTGGGGCGAGAGGAACTGACCGACTGAAGAAGTGAGATGGGCAGACTGAACAAATGAAAGACAGAGAGAGTTTCCATTGTTTAAATCTAGACGTTGAGTTTGACAGTCAGTGAACGTTTATTTAACTGTGAAATTCACACACAACAACTGAAAAGTGGCAAATTACGACAATGTCAATGCATTTGGAATAAAGGTTTTATTAACATAGTACAAAAATAGATTCCTAAACGATCTACAGACAGTATTACTCTGTGAAAATGTAGCATTCTTCAAATCTTAAATGTATGTTCAAAAACTGAACTTGCGTATTAATGAAATAAAAGGCCACTGAAGTGCACTTTCCTAATACACTTAAGGACACTTTTAAAGTTACTTTAAAGCATGCAGGTAAAGAAGAAGCAGAAACAAGTGATAGAAGCATTGCTAATAACACGTGTGAATAACATCACGATGATGATAAAGAAGAACGCATGAAGCTGGTTTTGTTTGGTTTTGTTTGTTTAAAAGCAGAGGATCTGTTCCCACATTCATACAACAAAATATTCTGGGAGCCATGGATGTTTTGGGAATAATAAATAAATAAATAATCTTTAAGTACACTTATGCTGATGTGTTGACTAACATAAAGCTCATGTAATGTATTTTAAAAGTACTAAATTGAAACATCAACATTACAAATGTGTAATTACAAATATATTTAACCACAGTTTCAATAGAGATTACATTACAGTATGCCATCGCTGCTTGTCAGTACATTCAGCAGTAACTTATTTAAAAAATAATAGAATTATGAAATGACGTGTAAAGATGAACTGAAGTCCATGAGTATGAGTCTAATTGCATAATTTTAAACTATTATACATTTTGATTTAATTGCAATTAACATAAAGGTAAGTGTCTGTAAACAGCATTGAGTTTATGCTTCATTACAGTAAAGCACTGACCTTTAGTTCATCCGTGAAGACGCGTGTTCTCACACACACACACACACACACACACGCACACACGCACACACGCACACACGCACACACACACACACACACACACACACACACACACACACACACACACACACACACACACACACACACACACACACACACACACACACACACACCAGATGAAGTCAGACGGCCTTAATGCTCTTGTCTGTAATTAGCTCTTAACTGTTGTCAAGGTCATTTCATTTTCACCTTTACTTAAATGACTTCCAATGACCCGGTATAATGAGCAGGTAATTTGCCAACAACTCCCTGGAAGCCTCCTCTAAACGCTCATTAAATTTGCATGCGCCGAGGGAGCGCTTCCTCACAACAACAAACGCTTCCGCGCCCTCTATTCATTTGACAACACGCGGTAATGTGATCAGCAGCGGCGCCGAGACTCTCACGTCTTTCACACGAAATAAGATAAGAGGAGAGGAAAAGAGACTAAATATTGTTTTCCCTCCTGCTGATTGATTACTCGTCAGCCGTCGCAGCTGGAGCCCAACAAAAGAGATCAATCAGCCAATTAAACTATTATTTTAAAGGCTAAATCCAAGTGTGTGTATCAGGCGCGACACTGCTGTGATTTCTGTTATTAATCATGATTAGAGAGCGCTGGATGTTCAGGGTTTTCAGCGGCAGATGTTTCGCGGATGTTCGAGCGATTGGTGCGTGTGTGTGTGCCTCATTTCCACACGCGTGTGTGTGCTCGTATGTGTCGGGGTCAGAGGTCAGAGGGGGTGTGGATGGTCTAGCTGTCGGACGTGAGCTGTGGACATCTAATCACACAAGAGCATTCAGCACAATAACCTGTTCCAAACGCTGTGTGTGTGTGTGTGTGTGTGTGTGTGTGTGTGTGTGAGTGAGTGAGTGTGTGAGTGTGTGTGTGAGTGAGTGTGTGTGTGTGTGTGTGTGTGTGTGTGTGTTTGTGTGTGTGTGATGGGGAGGTTTAGGGGCAGGGGCAGTGTGTGTGTGTGTGTGTGTGATGGGGAGGTTTAGGGGCAGGGGCAGTGTGTGTGTGTGTGTGTGTGTGATGGGGAGGTTTAGGGGCAGGGGCAGTGTGTGTGTGTGTGTGTGTGTGTGTGTGTGTGTGTGTGTGTGTGTGGGAGGTTTAGGGGCAGGGGCAGTGTGTGTGTGTGTGTGTGTGTGTGATGGGTAGGTTTAGGGGCAGGGGCAGTGTGTGTGTGTGTGTGTGTGTGTGTGTGTGTGTGTGTGTGTGTGTGTGTGTGTGTGTGTGATGGGGAGGTTTAGGGGCAGGGGCAGTGTGTGTGTGTGTGTGTGTGTGAGGAGATTCTTCATGCATTCAAGTGACTTATTAACGGGATAAATCAAAAATTAAATCGGGAGAACGGACCACAAATGTGCAGTATATGTTGTCCATTTTCATACTATTGCAGTGGAATACAAAGAGGAAAAGGAAATAATCATAAGGAAAAGACTGCAGAGACTTAAAAGAGCTCTTGCCATAGATATTCTTGTTATAACATCATTTACTCATAATGTACACCAACACGTTAAAATACCAAGTGTTACGTTATTCTCATGATGTCGGAAAATAAAACATGAAGAAATCTGACAACTCATTCAGTCAAAATAGAGGTTTTGAAAGGCTAGATTATTGTAATGCTCTACTGGGTGGTTGCCCTGCTCGCTTAATAAACAAACTCCAGCTGGTCCAAAACGCAGCAGCTCGAGTTCTTACTAGAACCAGGAAGTATGAACACATTAGTCCAGTTCTGTCAACACTGCACTGGCTCCCTATTAAACATCGCATACATTTTAAAATCTTGCTCATTACTCAAAGCACTAAATGGTGTATCTCCCCAGTAGAAACGGCTCCCCGGCCTATTATGGTTAAAAATGTGTAAGTGCCCCAAAGTAAATAACTAATGATTTTTTACAACGGAAATAAATCAATCAAACGTACTTTAGCTGGACAATAACTTTTCTCTAGAGCTGATGTGCACAAACACTCCCTCTTCCATTGTTTTCCTGCTATCACTGTAAAGCTGCTTTGAAATTGTCTGTGTTGTAAAAGCGCTTTATAAATGAAGGTGACTTGACTTGGAAGTTCCCCAAACCGGAAGTGCCACCCATAACTCAAAACGCAGCCTGCTGGTCAGGAATGATGTGGATGGAGAATAACTCTCTGTGTCTACACCTACTCCTCCTCTGAGACACGATGTCCTCAGCGATGATCCATCTGTGAGACCATCAGATCTCCACACGTCAGTCCTGTGAGCGAGAGCTGGAGTCAGCCGATGGAAATCATGACACACACACACACACACACACTTCTTCAGTGTTTGCAGTGGAAACTCTCTTCTTTAGTGCGGCTGCCGACCAATGCGTGAGAATAACGAAACATGTTTTTGTCCTCCTCGACCCCAGACCAGCGCGAGTAAGAGCATTAGACGTATGAAATGATCCACATTACTGCATGTTTTCCTCTAATGTTGCCGTATTAGCGAACAAGCCGTCTGGGACTCGTTTCATAAATATTGAAGTGCGGTGCTCCGTTGTAACCTCCTGCTCTTCATTATGCTCTATGTTTTATTCATAAATCCCATTTCCAAATTTGTCTTTACCAGGCCCTGAAAGATGAATGTGGTTTTGTTGTTTTGTTTTTTTTCCGTCAGCGTCCTTCATCTCCCCCTTTTGCAGATGGTTATTTATTCATGAGATGTTGTTTGGTTATTCATGAGAGCAGAAGCATAAATGCCTCACAACCATAAATGCTTTCGGTGTCAGCGTCGGAATCTGAGACGACGGTCCAGCAGAACTCCTCAAACATTTGCTATGATTAAAGCAATAGTTCATATCAGTATTTATATTGTTTCTGTAAGCACTTCATATGATAAGATTGTGGATTTGTAAGCGTGTGTTGAAGTCTTTCATGCTTTTTAAATGCTCTTTATCACTAGGGCTGGATTGAAAATATTGATTTCTTGACATTAATCGAGATTTTGATGAGCCAACATCGACTCTTAAATCCCAGGAATGGATCTTTTAGTCTGTTCTGTGCCAATAATCTCAATAATCTTTATGCTTTGATACTTATGATGTGAAACAAAGTCTTGGCTCTCAAATTCTGTTCATTTTATAATGTGTGTGTGTGTGTGTGTGTGTGTATGTGTGTGTGTGTGTGTGTGTATGTGCGTGTGTGTGTGTGTGTGTGTGTGTTTAATGTAGAGCCGATCATCTCTTCCTCTTCAGTACCAGTTACAACAGCTGAATGACATCAGTCATGTGATCATCAATCCGTCATTTAACCATCAATAATGTCACGTGACGTCACGTTTAAAGCCTTTCAGTGACCATAAACTCCATATTTAGCTAGAAAAATAACTCTAGAGAGGAGCGTTTTAATAAACATCTGTGCCTGGAGCCCAAACGCAGTCCTGATCTCACGGGTGTATCTGGGGCGATAGCCAACTATACATTGCATGGGTCACAATTATACACTTTTCTTTGATGCCAAAAATCATTAGGATATTAAGATCATGTTCATGAAGATATTTTGTAAATGTCCTACCATAGATATATCATAAATGTATTATTAGTAGTAATATGCATTGCTAAGGACTTAATTTGCACAACTTTAAAGGAGATTTTCTCAATATTTGCACCCTCAGATTCCAGATTTTACAATAGTTTGGCTAAATATTGTCCTAACAAACCACACATCAATGGAAAACGTATTATTTCAGATGATGAATAAATCTCAGCTTCAAAAAATGTAACCTTATGACCGGTTTTGTGGTCCAGGGTCAGATATGCACTCATTATATTGAATATGAAGCGCATGGCTTTGACCACTGTGGTCATTAAGATGTGAATGTACACTATTAGTTCATATCATATTATTATTATTAGGGAATGAATACATGATGACACATTTAAATGATTACAGTTAATTGATTGCTGAGTGTTTGAATCAAACAGAACGATCATTAGTTGCTGATGCAGTGGTTATTAATACAGTCTCGTGATGATCTGTGCATTAGTTAAGCATGAATGTGTGCAGACGTGTTACAGCATCAGAGGAGAGGAAACCTGACATGCACTGCTCCTGAAATACACCCAAAGGAATCGATACGGAGTGCCACTGGATAGAGACTGAACTGAATGGAATCACAAGCGTGTGTGTGAGACGACGTGCCGCGTTACATGCGGGGAATGAAGAAACACCTCGACCTCTGCAGCTCTTTGACCTGAAACCAAAAATCTATTTGTGTGTGTGTGTGAATGTTTTATTGAACTATATCATGAACACATAACTAATCTAAACAAACACATACACACAGATCACACACACACACCTGGGAATGGAAATGTGAACGGGAATGAAAACAGAAAGACATGACATATGGCTTCTTCGTTTAGGGGTCTGGCGTGTATAACTCTGCTCAGTGTGTGTCTTCATACTCTGAATGAATATAACGCGAACACACTGCATGCTATGAAGAGGTGACGTGTGTCGGGATTATGATATGAAGCATGGATGAGTTTACATTAGCTAGTGCTTATCATAAAGCATGCATAAAACAGTGTACCATACAACACACACGATACAAGACAGTAATGATCTCACACACACACACACACACACACACACACACACACACACATGTTGTGTTTCCATGTTTTATGGGGACATTCCATAGGCGTAATGCATTTTATACTGTACAAACCGTATTTTCTATCCCCCTACACTGCCCCTGCCCCTAAACCTACCCATCACAGGAGACATGCTGCATTTTTACTTTTTCAAAAAACATCACTTAGTGTGATTTATAAGATGTTTTCCTCATGGGGACCAAAAAAATGTCCCCACAAGGACAAAAATTTGGATATTGCCATCTTTGTGGGGACATTTTGTCCCCATACCGTAGGGATTACCAGTCCACACACACACACACACACACACACACACACACACACACACACACACACACACACACACACACACACACACACACACACACTGCCCTGCCCCTAAACCTACCCATCACAGGAGACATGCTGCATTTTACTTTTTCAAAAACATCACTTAGTGTGATTTATAAGATGTTTTCCTCATGGGGACCAAAAAAATGTCCCCACAAGGACAAAAATTTGGATATTGCCATCTTTGTGGGGACATTTTGTCCCCATACCGTAGGGATTACCAGTCCACACACACACACACACACACACACACACACACACACACACACACACACACACAGACATACAGGCACGCACACACACTCACACACACACACACACACACACACACACACACACACACACACACACACACACACACACATACAGAAGCAGAACACAGGAATAAAGTGAGTATTTGCTTTATCGGCCAAAACTGGGAAAATGGCTCCATCTGGTAAAAAATAGTAACATTTTTAATGTTGAAGCCTTGCCAACAGAATGAACAGAGATTGCATCGTTTTATAGTGAAATGGCCCTGGGATTAAACATTGCAGGGTTTCAATGGGGACATGTTTGTCCTTAAGATCCTGAGAGGAGCTCTTTGTGTACCCAGTGCAAAGCAGAAATACACACCTGTGCCAAAATGTATGCAATGGGCAATAAAACAGGCGAAATGATACAAAACCCACACCTGAATCATTTATGATGATTACTGAAATGGGAGCAAAGGCAGTGAAAGGCTCTTTAAGGGCTGTACCGTGACTCTAGCGCAGAGATCTGTTTTTATCAGGTGTATGGTGTGTGTGTGTGTGTGTGTGTGAGACACTCGTCCTCCTCCTGACCTCTTGACCTCTGCTCGCCGGCTCTGATATGAAGACCTACGGCCCACTCTCAGAACTTTAATCCACTTCCAGCAGAAGCACTTCATCTTCTGTGGTTATGGCTCTCGTCTCCTAATATTTCTCCTTCTCTGCTGTCCCTCAGGGCCACGGCGACACACCGAGGACAGATCATCTTCAAGGACGCTCTGGCTCAGCAGCTCTGTGAGCAGGGAGGTGAGATCTCAGAAACCCATAGCACACACAGGTAAGGTGCCGCACACCCGGGCCCAGGACACGCATGGACTCGGGTCAGCCGCCGTGCCTGCCCTTCTGCAGGGGAGGCTGTGGAGCTCACCCTCGGGAGGAACACACAATAGAAGGCCATGGAAGCTCTTCCAGCACTCACACATTAAGATTTTAAAGCAATCCATTTCAAGTTTCAAGGGCTTAAAGCTTTGAGTGGTTAAAGGAATTATAAATAAGACGTGAGTCTCCGTCAGAGATGAGACATGAGCAGATTAGCACTCGCTCGGGAGAGGATCTGAGAGCGCTGGAGGTTTAGGGACGTGAGCGAGACTTCTGACTGGCTGAGAGTGTTCAAGAGCGGGTGTGAGGGGTTAGGGGTGAGTGACACACCCACACACACACACGCTCTCTCACTCTAACACACACACACACACACTCTCTCTCACTCTAACACACACCCAAACACACCCCCACACAGACACACACACCCACACACACACACACACACACACACACTCTCTCTCACTCTAACACACACCCACACACACACACTCTCTCTCACTCTAACACACACCCACACACACCCCCACACAGACACACACACTCTCTTTCACACACACACACACACACACACACACACACACACACACACACACACACACACACACACACACACTCTCTCACTCTAACACACACACACACACACACACACACACTCTCCACACACACACACTCTCTCACTCTAACACACACACACACACACACACACACACACACACACACACACACACACACACACACTCTCTCTCACTCTAACACACACACACACACACACACACACACACACACACACACACACACTATCCATCACAGGAGACTGCACAGTTTACTTTCTGTGATAAAAACCTCATCCTGTGTGATTTATAAGCATTTTGAAAAGTGAGGACATGGGGAACGTCCTCATATTTCACCCTCTTTTTGTAATACCTGTGTCATACCCATGTCATTATACACATTTGTGTCCTGATATTTCACAAAAACACACACACACACACACACACACACACACACACACACACACACACACACACACACACACACACACACACACACACACACACACACACACACAGTTTTAGTTTTAGTTTTAAATGCAATTATGTGAACTTTACAGTATTATTTTTTTTTTTTACCAAATTAAAGTAAAAACTTTTATTTGACAATTAAAAATGTGATTTTTAAAAGGCCTTAAGTGTGTTAAGACACATTTAAAACAATTAAAAACAGTTATTTCACAAGAGGACTGTTTTCATTTGTGCTTTACACGCTTTACACGAGGATGTTGAGCGTCTGGAGAGGTGATGTTTCTGTGATGCTGGTGTTCTGAAGGACGGAGTGTGTTACAGCTCAGCATCAGCAGCCTCGCAGACCTCAGGTTCTCTGCCCAAAGCTGTGTGTGTGTGTGTGTGTCACTGCTGTGGAGAGCAGATGAGTCCATGTTATTATCCACTGTTTACATTCCATGCAGAAAGAAGGAAATCACTGTCAAACGAGACAACAGATAAACACATGAAGGCATGCTAAACAGAGATGAGAGAAGAACTTCACAGAGAGAGAGAGAGAGAGAGAGAGATGACTCCAGTATATCAGAGACTGATCTCTGTGACAGGTCGGGATGAGGGAAGGCGACCAGAGAACTCTGCAATTTCCAGCCGCTCCATAAATTAGGGCTTTATGGGACACGCTGGACTCGTATCCCTGAGGATTGATTATCGAAAGCCTCCTATAACTCACGGTGGGCGATCAGAGCTGGGCAGAGGAGAGGAGGACGGTCAGAACCAGAGCAGATATACGACAGCAGACGCCGTGGCCTCTGGATGGAGGGATGAAAGATGCGGAATAATGTCCTGCGCTTAATAACATCCATCGCCAACTTTCATCCGAGTGTCCAGCTTTGTGTTAGAGAAGTTGGGAATGAACCGGCCCGCTCCAGATCACTCTTTGGGAAGCGCAGGGCTGTTAAACTGTCAGTGTAAGCCGGTCGCATTAGCACAGATCTACAGCGAGAGCGCCGGAGGTAATTAAAGTTCTTAAGGAAGCCATCGAGGATTAAACTAAGCCTGAAACGAGTGCGTGCGTGCGTGAGTGTGTGTGTGTGTGTGTGTGCGTGTGTGAACACGTTACGCCAGACAGAGGGAGAGATCGACTGAGGAACGAGTTCAGAGAGGGTCGAGTCCGAGTCGAGACCGAGTTCAGAGAGGGTCGAGTCCGAGTTCAGAGAGGGTCGAGTCCGAGTTCAGAGAGGGTCGAGTCCGAGTTCAGAGAGGGTCGAGTCCGAGTTCAGAGAGGGTCGAGTCCGAGTTCAGAGAGGGTCGAGTCTGAGTTCAGAGAGGGTCGAGTCCGAGTCGAGTCCGAAGTTCAGAGAGGGTCGAGTCCGAGTCGAGTCCGAGTTCAGAGAGGGTCGAGTCCGAGTCCGAGACTGAGTTCAGAGAGGGTCGAGTCCGAGTCGAGTCCGAGTTCAGAGAGGGTCGAGTCCGAGTCGAGTCCGAGTTCAGAGAGGGTCGAGTCCGAGTCGAGTCCGAGTTCAGAGAGGGTCGAGTCCGAGTCGAGTCCGAGTTCAGAGAGGGTCGAGTCCGAGTTCAGAGAGGGTCGAGTCCGAGTTCAGAGAGGTCGAGTCAGAGTCGAGTCCGAGTTCAGAGAGGGTCGAGTCCGAGTCGAGTCCGAGTTCAGAGAGGGTCGAGTCCGAGTTCAGAGAGGGTCGAGTCCGAGTTCAGAGAGGGTCGAGTCCGAGTCCGAGTCCGAAGTTCAGAGAGGGTCGAATCGAGTTGAGTCCGAGTTCAGAGAGTCGAGTCCGAGCCGAGACCGAGTTCAGAGAGGGTAGATTCGAGTTCAGAGAGGGTCGAGTCCGAGTCGAGTCCGAGTTCAGAGAGGGTCGAGTCCGAGTTCAGAGAGGGTCGAGTCCGAGTTCAGAGAGGGTCGAGTCCGAGTTCAGAGAGGGTCGAGTCCGAGTCGAGTCCGAGTTCAGAGAGGGTCGAGTCAGAGTCGAGTCCGAGTTCAGAGAGGGTCGAGTCCGAGTCGAGTCCGAGTTCAGAGAGGGTCGAGTCCGAGTTCAGAGAGGTCGAGTCCGAGTTCAGAGAGGGTCGAGTCCGAGTTCAGAGAGGGTCGAGTCCGAGTCGAGTCCGAGTTCAGAGAGGGTAGAGTCTGAGTTGAGTCCGAGTTCAGAGAGGGTCGAGTCCGAGTTCAGAGAGGGTCGAGTCCGAGTCGAGTCCGAGTTCAGAGAGGGTCGAGTCCGAGTTCAGAGAGGGTCGAGTCCGAGTTCAGAGAGGGTCGAGTCCGAGTCGAGTCCGAGTTCAGAGAGGGTCGAGTCCGAGTTCAGAGAAGGTCGAGTCCGAGTTCAGAGAGGGTCGAGTCCGAGTCGAGTCCGAGTTCAGAGAGGGTCGAGTCCGAGTCGAGTCCGAGTTCAGAGAGGGTAGAGTCCGAGTTCAGAGAGGGTCGAGTCCGAGTTCAGAGAGGGTCGAGTCCGAGTCGAGTCCGAGTTCAGAGAGGGTCGAATCGAGTTGAGTCCGAGTTCAGAGAGGGTCGAGTCCGAGTCGAGACCGAGTTCAGAGAGGGTAGAGTCCGAGTTCAGAGGGTCGAGTCCGAGACCAAGTTCAGAGAGGGTCGAGTCCGAGTCGAGACCGAGTTCAGAGAGGGTCGAGTCCGAGTCGAGACCGAGTTCAGAGAGGGTCGAGTCAGAGTCGAGTCCGAGTTCAGAGAGGGTCGAGTCCGAGTCGAGACCAAGTTCAGAGAGGGTCGAGTCCGAGTCGAGACCGAGTTCAGAGAGGGTCGAGTCCGAGTTCAGAGAGGGTCGAGTCCGAGTCGAGACCGAGTTCAGAGAGGGTCGAGTCCGAGTCGAGTCCGAGTTCAGAGAGGGTCGAATCGAGTTGAGTCCGAGTTCAGAGAAGATCGAGTCCGAGCCGAGACCGAGTTCAGAGAGGGTCGAGTCAGAGTCGAGTCCGAGTTCAGAGAGGGTCGAGTCCGAGTCGAGACCGAGTTCAGAGAGGGTCGAGTCCGAGTCGAGACCGAGTTCAGAGAGGGTCGAGTCCGAGTCGAGTCCGAGTTCAGAGAGGGTCGAGTCCGAGTCGAGACCGAGTTCAGAGAGGGTCGAGTCAGAGTCGAGTCCGAGTTTAGAGAGGGTCGAGTCCGAGTCGAGACCAAGTTCAGAGAGGGTCGAGTCCGAGTCGAGACCGAGTTCAGAGAGGGTCGAGTCCGAGTCGAGACCGAGTTCAGAGAGGGTCGAGTCCGAGTCGAGTCCGAGTTCAGAGAGGTCGAGTCCGAGTCGAGTCCGAGTTCAGAGAGGGTCGAGTCTGAGTTCAGAGAGGGTCGAGTCCGAGTTCAGAGAGGGTCGAGTCCGAGTTCAGAGAGGGTCGAGTCCGAGTCGAGACCGAGTTCAGAGAGGGTCGAGTCCGAGTTCAGAGAGGGTCGAGTCCGAGTTCAGAGAGGGTCGAGTCCGAGTCGAGACCGAGTTCAGAGAGGGTCGAGTCCGAGTCGAGTCCGAGTTCAGAGAGGGTCGAATCGAGTTGAGTCCGAGTTCAGAGAGGATCGAGTCCGAGTCGAGACCGAGTTCAGAGAGGGTCGAGTCAGAGTCGAGTCCGAGTTCAGAGAGGGTCGAGTCCGAGCCGAGACCGAGTTCAGAGAGGGTCGAGTCGAGACCGAGTTCAGAGAGGGTCGAGTCCGAGTCGAGTCCGAGTTCAGAGAGGGTCGAGTCCGAGTCGAGTCCGAAGTTCAGAGAGGGTCGAGTCCGAGTCCGAGACCGAGTTCAGAGAGGGTCGAGGAGCCGAGTCCGAGTTCAGAGAGGGTCGAGTCCGAGACCGAAGTTCAGAGAGGGTCGAGTCCGAGTCGAGTCCGAGTTCAGAGAGGGTCGAGTCTGAGTTCAGAGAGGGTCGAGTCTGAGTTCAGAGAGGGTCGAGTCCGAGTCGAGTCCGAGTTCAGAGAGGGTCGAGTCCGAGTTCAGAGAGGGTCGAGTCCGAGTTCAGAGAGGGTCGAGTCCGAGCCGAGTCCGAGTTCAGAGAGGGTCGAGTCCGAGCCGAGTCCGAGTTCAGAGAGGGTCGAGTCCGAGTTCAGAGAGGGTCGAGTCCGAGTCGAGTCCGAGTTCAGAGAGGGTCGAATCGAGTTGAGTCCGAGTTCAGAGAGGGTCGAGTCCGAGTCGAGACCGAGTTCAGAGAGGGTAGAGTCCGAGTTCAGAGAGGGTCGAGTCCAGTCGAGTCCGAGTTCAGAGAGGGTCGAGTCCGAGTTCAGAGAGGGTCGAGTCCGAGTTCAGAGAGGGTCGAGTCCGAGTCGAGTCCGAGTTCAGAGAGGGTAGAGTCTGAGTCGAGTCCGAGTTCAGAGAGGTCGAGTCCGAGTTCAGAGAGGGTCGAGTCCGAGTCGAGTCCGAGTTCAGAGAGGGTCGAGTCCGAGTTCAGAGAGGGTCGAGTCCGAGTTCAGAGAGGGTCGAGTCCGAGTCGAGTCCGAGTTCAGAGAGGGTCGAGTCCGAGTTCAGAGAGGGTCGAGTCCGAGTTCAGAGAGGGTCGAGTCCGAGTCGAGTCCGAAGTTCAGAGAGGGTCGAGTCCGAGTCGAGTCCGAGTTCAGAGAGGGTAGAGTCCGAGTTCAGAGAGGGTCGAGTCCG
This sequence comes from Gobiocypris rarus, assembly GCA_023029165.1. Taxonomy (NCBI): domain Eukaryota; kingdom Metazoa; phylum Chordata; class Actinopteri; order Cypriniformes; family Gobionidae; genus Gobiocypris; species Gobiocypris rarus. The sequence continues at coordinate 40,541,254 of CM040918.1, read as the reverse complement.
AGTTCAGAGAGGGTCGAGTCCGAGTCGAGTCCGAGTTCAGAGAGGGTCGAATCGAGTTGAGTCCGAGTTCAGAGAGGGTCGAGTCCGAGTCGAGACCGAGTTCAGAGAGGGTAGAGTCCGAGTTCAGAGAGGGTCGAGTCCGAGTCGAGACCAAGTTCAGAGAGGGTCGAGTCCGAGTCGAGACCGAGTTCAGAGAGGGTCGAGTCCGAGCCGAGACCGAGTTCAGAGAGGGTCGAGTCAGAGTCGAGTCCGAGTTCAGAGAGGGTCGAGTCCGAGTCGAGACCAAGTTCAGAGAGGGTCGAGTCCGAGTCGAAACCGAGTTCAGAGAGGGTCGAGTCCGAGTTCAGAGAGGGTCGAGTCCGAGTCGAGACCGAAGTTCAGAGAGGGTCGAGTCCGAGTCGAGTCCGAGTTCAGAGAGGGTCGAATCGAGTTGAGTCCGAGTTCAGAGAGGATCGAGTCCGAGTCGAGACCGAGTTCAGAGAGGGTCGAGTCAGAGTCGAGTCCGAGTTCAGAGAGGGTCGAGTCCGAGTCGAGACCGAGTTCAGAGAGGGTCGAGTCCGAGCCGAGACCGAGTTCAGAGAGGGTCGAGTCCGAGTCGAGTCCGAGTTCAGAGAGGGTCGAGTCCGAGTCGAGACCGAGTTCAGAGAGGGTCGAGTCAGAGTCGAGTCCGAGTTCAGAGAGGGTCGAGTCCGAGTCCGAGACTAAGTTCAGAGAGGGTCGAGTCCGAGTCGAGACCGAGTTCAGAGAGGGTCGAGTCCGAGTCGAGACCGAGTTCAGAGAGGGTCGAGTCAGAGTCGAGTCCGAGTTCAGAGAGGGTCGAGTCCGAGTCGAGACCAAGTTCAGAGAGGGTCGAGTCTGAGTTCAGAGAGGGTCGAGTCCGAGTTCAGAGAGGGTCGAGTCCGAGTCGAGACCGAGTTCAGAGAGGGTCGAGTCCGAGTTCAGAGAGGGTCGAGTCCGAGTTCAGAGAGGGTCGAGTCCGAGTCGAGACCGAGTTCAGAGAGGGTCGAGTCCGAGTCGAGTCCGAGTTCAGAGAGGGTCGAATCGAGTTGAGTCCGAGTTCAGAGAGGATCGAGTCCGAGTCGAGACCGAGTTCAGAGAGGGTCGAGTCAGAGTCGAGTCCGAAGTTCAGAGAGGGTCGAGTCCGAGTCGAGACCGAGTTCAGAGAGGGTCGAGTCCGAGTCGAGACCGAGTTCAGAGAGGGTCGAGTCCGAGTCGAGTCCGAGTTCAGAGAGGGTCGAGTCCGAGTCGAGTCCGAGTTCAGAGAGGGTCGAGTCCGAGCCGAGACCGAGTTCAGAGAGTAGGAGTCGAGTCCGAGTTCAGAGAGGGTCGAGTCCGAGTCGAGACCGAGTTCAGAGAGGGTCGAGTCCGAGTCGAGTCCGAGTTCAGAGAGGGTCGAGTCTGAGTTCAGAGAGGGTCGAGTCTGAGTTCAGAGAGGGTCGAGTCCGAGTCGAGTCCGAGTTCAGAGAGGGTCGAGTCCGAGTCGAGTTCGAGTTCAGAGAGGGTCGAGTCCGAGTCGAGTCCGAGTTCAGAGAGGGTCGAGTCCGAGTTGAGTCCGAGTTCGATTCCACCCTCTCTGAACTCGGACTCAACTCGATTCGACCCTCTCTGAACTCGGACTCGACTACAGTGTAACAAAGACACCTTAAAATAAAGTGTAGGCATACTTACTGTAGGGTTAGGGTTTGGTTGAGGGTTAGCTGCATGTATTTATGCATATTTTACTGCAGTAAATAAGTACAGTAACACGTGTAACAAGGACACTGTAAAATAAATTGTAATCTGAAATAACTTGAAATAAAGTGAACTTTAACTGAAATTAAATGCTAGTTGCCATGGCAAGGTTTAACTTGAAGTACTAAAATAACAAAAATAATAAAAACATTATATATATATATAAAATACATTAAAAATGAATAAAAATGTCATAAGCACGACTAAAAGTGTAACTAAAATGAAACTGTAAATGTTAGACTCCAGTAGTATCAGAGCTTCAGTGCTGGTGATGGGGTCTGATCGTCTCAGAGCTCACAGCGCCTCACAGTGGACAGCCTCTCCCGGCTCCGGCTGGAGGAAAACACTCTGGGTTTAGCAGGAATGGTCACACTCTCGCCACTTCTGCAAGAAATAGGTCAGCAAATGAAAGGTGCACTGCTGCTTTATCATTATAATGTGATGGATTATCTGTAGGGAAAAGATTGAGTATATGGTTTTTGTTTCATCCGTACGGTTGAGGAGATAAAAAGGTTTTTCCAGGTTCCCGAGTGTGACGTTTAAAGTGGTGAATTATCTCTGGAAGTGTCAGAGGCTTTAGATAAGACAGGCTGAGCGGGTCAGCACTGTGAAATAAAGAGTTCAGCTCACTTATGAATTCATGTCTTGTAATGTTTCATTTCAACTGTCAAATAGTTACGTCAAAACATATCATTAAGAATTTATTTCAGAAGAATCATTCATCTCACCTTTTGGCATTAGAGAAAAACATCATCATCAGAACTGATTTGAACATTGATTAAAGGCTTAAGATGCACTGAAAATCTCCTCAGTGTTTCTGTCTTGTTTTCCAGCACAAATATCTACACATTCTTTAATCAAGACACATGAGAATCAAAATGAGTTCAGATATTCAGTCTGGCGGCCAAAGCGGAGCAAAGGAAGTGTCAGGGATCAATGAGAGAGGACTCAAGCGCAGAATGAGCGTTAACAGATTTATTGACAAGACAAGATATCGAGGGAGAAGAGGTGATAACAGTCCAGACAACAGGCAGGTATGAAGCACCATGGCAGGTCCGCTGAGAGCGCGTCCGCTGTGTCCACAGGGTGTGTAGGAAACAAGGAGGAGCACATGGAGCACATTTACAATGGTTAGAATTAGGATGAGAATGGAGTAGAACCTTCCCGGTTATGAGTAAGGTCCTCTGCTCCCTGTAATGAGCTCATTCTGACTTCAGCATCATTCCGCTATAGTGACATTGAGTGGTGTGGCTCTCTGTGAGTCTCCTTGTCTTTAAGGTGGAGTTGGGCCTCCTCTCAATTTAGAGGGTCATCATGCTGAGACCTCCGCTCCCCAGAGCTCCACATCATGTCCATGTTGTATGTCTCTCTGTGAGCCTCCTCGGTGAGGTGATGGTTTGGCCTGGAGCATAGTTAGGCTTCCTCTTGCTTTAGAGGGTGGTTATGCTGAGAGCTCTGTGGTGGCTCTTTTTTGAGCCTCCCTGGTTAACTGTCTTCAAGGTGGCCATTGGTAAGGTTTCCATCGTGTTGTCTGGATGTTTTGTGAGTCTCCTTGGTAAGCAGTTCTTGGTGTAGGATGTAGTTGTTGACTCTCTGCAAACCTCATGGATGACATTTTTGATGAGTGTCTCCTCTCGTTTGAGAGTGGTTTTCCTGAGACCTCCACTCATCAGGGTTTTAGTGTCCCCTGAAGTGGCAGGCAGGATATTCCTCATCTTTTGCCATATTTACATTTACATTTAGTCATTTGGCAGATGCTTTTATTCCCTTGAAGGTATTTGTAAGAATACCTGACTCTGAGCTCTGCCCGCGGGGTATGTAGCCCTAGGGAATAGAGTCTTAACAGCCGCTGGTGGTGGAGTCATTGACTTCTGTCAGCTATTACAGCATTCATTCCTTCAGCATGGCGGAGTGGGTGTTTGTTTCCCAAAGCGTCTTAGGAATGGTCTTAGGACCATTCGAAAGGGAACTGTAACAAATGTAACCCTGGATCCCTTTTATACTCAGTGTTGCACCGGTAGACACATCTTAAGCGGTCGCAGGCCAATGTTATTGTCTTGTTTAGACACGGGTCATGCTGGAGGCGTTCCCCATAGCGTCCTAGGATGCAGTGTCTCATTCCCCTTCTCAGGGAACCATGGTTACATTCGTAACCCGAGACGTTTTCCCTTTGGATTAAGTTTATTTTTTGGACCTCATTGGCAGATATGTGAGCAAAAACTCACTTCAGTTTGACACATTTTTCAGTAAACAAGACTTAATATCTGAAGTCATTTTGCTTCTCCAGTAAATGTGTCTTGATTTAAGAATGTTTAGATATTTGTGATGGAAAGCAAGACAGAAACACTGAGGAAGAACATCATTCTTGCAGTGCTGCTTTTGCCATCTGTCAAACATTGTATGATCACTGTAAAGTCAGTACTAATGTTTTCCAGGATCATGCCAATTAGTTAATCTAACTTGAAGAACGAAAGACAGTTTAACTGACATTACAGAAATTGTTTGACCAATCAATGCCTGAGAATCAGAATATTGCAATCTTCTGTGTCGCTTGCAGAATAGAGTCATTTTATTGCATGTGCAATAAAATGTTACTTACCAGACGTTCTCATTTATTTATGCAAATTGAGTCTTTAATGTGCACCAATTAGAAATGTTCCATGTGAAATATGTTTTTGTGTTCTTTGTCTTTCTGTCTGTCTAAGCTCCCACTGAATCTCCTCTGCGGCCCAGTCTAGGTGAGTAAAAGCATCAGCAATCTCTCTCTCTCTCTCTCTCTCTCTCTCTCTCTCTCTCTCTCTCTCTCTCTCACACACACACACACACAGACACACACAGACACACACACACACTAACTGTTGCTCTGTCTTTTCTCTCTCACGGCCTTCTGCTGATTTGAAGCTGTGGTTCATGGTGATCATGCTGTTCTCCGTGATGATTTTGAACACAACACACAAGAAGAGCTCAATCTCAGTATCTGGTGGGTGACGCTCATCTCTCTTTGGCAGTGACGCTGCTTCTGTTTTCCTACTGAGCACTTTGTATTGACTGCATATAGACAGAAGATGGATCAGTTGTTCACGTTGATTCTCTGGTTCTGTCAGGTCGGACTGCAGTAACTGTGAGGTGGGAGAGCAGTGTGGAGCGCTGATGCACGGGAAAGCAGTGACGTTCTGTGAGCCCTTTGGACAGAGAGACCTGGTAAATGTCTTTTAAAAACATGTAATCGAGTGAATTAGAGACGGCTCTTGCTTCATAGAGCTGTATCTCATATACTGTATTCTTCATATACTAACACATGACTCTTGTGTGAACGGAGCAGAAATGAGAAGCTCATGATTTTATCATCTCTTTTAGACCTCAGTGGCTCTGAACACGAGCACAGCATCTATCCTGCAGTTTGCTTTAGGTGAGCATCACTGTCTTTCTGCACTCATACTGTAGGTCAGCATTATCAGTTCTTAGAGCCATCAAACTATATTTTCTTCCTCAGTATTTTTGTCTTGTTTTCGAGTACAAATACATAAACATTCTTAAATCCAGATACATGCATTAAATAAAAAAAAAATCTAGTTTTCCCATTATATATACACTATATTGCCAAAAGTATTGGGCCGCCCCTCCAAATCCCAGAGTTCAGGTGTTCAATCCCTTCATGGCCACAGGTGTATAAATCAAGCACTAGGCATGCAGACGCTTCTACACACATTTGTGAAAGAATGGCTCGCTCTCAGGAGCTCAGTGAACTCAAGCGTGGGACCGGGATAGGTTGCCACCTGTGCAATAAGGCCATTCCTGACATTTCCTCACTACTAAATATTCCACGCTCAACTGTTGTGGGATTATAACAAAGAGGAAGAGATTGGGAACAACAACAACTCCAGAGCGGGGTCAGCGCATGCTGAGGGTCACAGTGCGCAGAAGTCACCAACTTTCTGCAGAGTCAATCGCTCCAGACCTCCAAACTCCTGTGGCCTTCAGATGAGCTCAGGAACAGTGCGGAGAGAGCTTCATGGAATGGGTTTCCATGGCCGAGCAGCTCATCCAAGCCTTACATCACCAAGAGCAATGCAAAGCGTGGGATGCAGTGGGGTAAAGCACGCCACCACTGGACTCTAGAGCAGTGAGACGTGTTCTCTGAGTGACCAATCACGCTTCTCTGTCTGACCATCCCATGGACGAGTCTGGGTTTGGCGGTTGCCAGGGAACGGACTTGCCTGACTGCATTGTGCCGAGTGTAAAGTTTGGTGGAGGGGGATTATGGGGTGGGGTTGTGTTTCAGGGTTGGCCCTTAGTTCCAGTGAAAGGAACTCTTAATGCTTCACCAAGACATTTTGGACAATTTCATGCTCCCAACTTTGTGGGATCAGTTTGGGGACGGCCCCTTCCTGTCCCAACATGACTGCGCTCCAGTGCACAAAGCGTCACTCCATAAAGACATGGATGAGCGAGTTTGGTGTGGAGGAACTGGACTGGCCTGCACAGAGTCCTGAGCTCATCCCGATAGAACACCTTTGGGATGAATTAGAGCGGAGACTGCGAGCCAGGCCTTCTCGTCCAACATCAGTGCCTGACCTCACAAATGCGCTTCTAGAAGAATTCCCATAAACACACTCCTAAACCTTGAGGAAAGCCTTCCCAGAATTGCTGAAGCTGTTGAAGGGTGGCTGACTCCATATTAAACACTACGGATTAAGAATGGGATGGCATTAAAGCTCATGTGCATGGAAAGAAAGGCGTCACAACACTTTTGGCAATATAGTGTATGTGTTCTTGTTTTAAGCTAAAAATCACTTCAATTTGATGCATTTTTCAGAAAGCAATACTTAATATCTTCAGTGATTTTGCTTTTCCAATAAATGTGTCTTGATTTAAGAATGTTTAGATATTTGTGCTGGAAAACAAGACAGAAACACTGAGGAAAAACTTAATGTTGCAGCTGCAAGTCTGTTTTCTATATAAGGCTATCGTGATGTGTCAGTTTGTGCTGTGTTTGTGTTCCTCAGGATCTGGTTCGTGTCGGTTCAGTTACTCAGACCCCAGTATCATCGTCTCCTGCGGTCTGAACTCCTCTGATGACTGGATTACCTTAGAAAAGATCAGGTTTTTACTTTATGTTAGAAAACGTATCCCACACACTCACAGCATTACTGTTGATAACTGTCAGCAGCTCTCACTGATTCAGTGTCTGGATGGCATGCGCTCTTGTGTAGGTTTCTACAGTGTTTTTGTGCTATGTCTCGTCTGGCAGGGCTCCCACTAACAGCAGCACCGTGGTTCATCTGCTGCCGCTGCCTGCCGGCTGTAAAGGCGAGTCTGTGCATCTGCGCTGGAGTCAGGAGCCACCCGCGGGACCCGATGGCTACGAGTCCTGCTGGGGTCTGGACAACATACTGGTGCTGAACAGTGCTGACCGGCCCACACTGCTGGAGGACAGCCTGGACCCGCTGGACACGGCCAACTGGCTCTTCTTCCCAGGAGCCACAGTCAAGGTCACATGATCAAACTACATTACATAAATACATTTAAAAGACTATACTTAAGAGTGAACTCGATTTTTTTTTCAGACACTTGATTGACACTTTGACACATTAAATGAGGATGTATTATAGTTTGAATGTATATTAAATGCAATGAGTTGTGTTTTTTGACCCACTTAAGTTCTTTGTGCTTTAGTATGTCAGTCAACACATCAAGTTCAGTATCTGGTATGACGGGGTCAGAGCGTGGCCAGTGTGTCCGAACACAAGGCCGTGTGTGTCTTCGACAGGCTCGTTTCTTACACTGCAACTGCTTCTCTTAACCCCATGGATGAACTGAGGCAGTTCATTTATGCAACATGGAGAGGTCTCAGTTTTGTCAGAAACCTCTGTGACACTTCCTCTCGATTCATTCAACAGCATGCGTGTCAGTCAGAGGGAAACTCCTTGTACTTCCATGGCGGAGAGGGACTGGAGCACAGCTTCGCCTCCACGCGTGACATCGACCTGCACCGTGAAGAGGGCCGCAGTTACTGGGAGGAAGACTTCGAGAGTCCACTGAGTGGGTAAGTCTCATGATCATATACAAATTATACTGGCATTCATGCAAGAGGATTTTAACAGCACTCCAACCAAATCAATCCAAAAACACAGCCAATCAGAAGAGCGTGTGGGCGGAGTCTCTCTGCAAACACACTGCACTTGCAACCGAATCAATCCAAAATCACAGCCAATCAGAAGAGCGTGTGCGCGGAGTCTCTCTGCAAACGCACTGCACTCGCAACCAAATCAATTAAAAATCACAGCCAATCAGAAGAGAGTGTGGGTGGAGTCTCACTGCAAACGCACTGCACTCGCAACCAAATCAATTAAAAATCACAGCCAATCAGAAGAGGATGTGGGCGGAGTCTCTCTGCAAACACACTGCACTCGCAACCAAATCAATCCAAAATCACAGCCAATCAGAAGAGAGTGTGGGCGGAGTCTCTCTGCAAACACACTGCACTCACAACCAAATCAATCCAAAATCACAGCCAATCAGAAGAGGATGTGGGCGGAGTCTCTCTGCAAACACACTGCACTCACAACCAAATCAATCCAAAATCACAGCCAATCAGAAGAGAGTGTGGGCGGAGTCTCTCTGCAAACACACTGCACTCGCAACCAAATCAATTAAAAATCACAGCCAATCAGAAGAGCATGTGGGCGGAGTCTCTCTGCAAACACACTGCACTCACAACCAAATCAATCCAAAATCACAGCCAATCAGAAGAGAGTGTGGGCGGAGTCTCTCTGCAAACACACTGCACTCGCAACCGAATCAATCCAAAATCAGAGCCAATCAGAAGAGCATGTGGGCGGAGTCTCTCTGCAAACACACTGCACTCACAACCAAATCAATCCAAAATCACAGCCAATCAGAAGAGAGTGTGGGCGGAGTCTCTCTGCAAATACACTGCACTCGCAACCAAATCAATCCAAACTAACACCATGTATAACTGCAACTAATTAAGTTCAGATCTGTGCTCAAAAAGCAGGGTGGCAATTAACAGGTTAATGTATGGAGCAGATGAGGTGAAACTGTGTGTGTGTTGAACTACAGGTGGGAGGTGGATGGAGCGGTATATGGAGCTCAGTGTGGGGAGGTGGAGTCTGGATCAGCGCTCGTCTTTCTCAGAGATGGACAGAGGAAGGTTTGCACTCCATACCTGAACACCAGCGCCTACGGAAACCTGCGATTCCACTTCACCATGGGTACGTCTTGCTCTGGCACTTGTTCATGCACATTATCTTGCCGCAGACGTGTGTGTTCAGTGTCGGCCTCTGTGTGTTCACTGCAGGTGCTGGAGCCTGTGACCCTGGAGAGTCCAGCAAGAATAATGTTGTCCTTTTTGGCCACTCAGAGGGCAGAAAAGATCAAGTGATCCTGGACATACTGCCATACTCAGCATACAGGGTAAAGATCAGGAGTCTATGTACAGATTTAGTTAAAGAGCGCCTATTCTGCTTTTCTCCATCTGTCTGTGTGATGTTGCTGTTTGAGCATAAAGAAGCTCCAAAGTCCCTCCAGCGGGAGTTCTTTTTTATGTCAGTATCAGTGTTTCTGAACTCCTGAAACGCCTCCATTGTTGTCTTGAGATTTCTTCACGTAACAATGTTCCTCATTATAATAATTCAAATGCAGAATAAAGGGGCGGTCCTGGTTGAGTTAGTTAGTGGTGTGTTGAAACTGGCAGTGTTGGTAAGGCGGGGCATTTCCCAAACATGCTGGAAGCAATTGACCAATCACAACACACTGCTCCAGCCGACCAATCAGAGCACAGTGTGCTTCTCAGAAGGAGGGGCTTCATAGAGACAGGAACTAAACAGAGCGTTACTGACAGACTGGGATGAGAGGAGCCGCAATAATGGAAAATATGGGGAAATTTTCAACATTCAAGCAGGAAAACCCAACAGCAAGGCATAATAGGTCCTCTTTAAAGTAACCATTTTCAAGAGTTCCGTTTTCTGTTTGGAATGTATGGTGTTTCTCTTTCCTCTGATGTCACATTCATTCAGATGTCCTCGACATCTCTTTGCTCTTTCCAGACTCCTACAGTTGTCTCCGTTGGTTTGCCCACAGAGCTACAGACACCGGCCACTCAGTTTTGTCTCGAGCAGAAGTCTCACGGTGGGGCGAACCGTCACGTCTGGGCTCTGGACTTCCTGCAGCTGCTGCCGGTGTTGCCCGGTGCAAACACTCACCTGGTGCAGTTCTCCGTCAACCTCGGCTGCGGCGCGTATCAGCCGGCCAACAGGTGCCTGCTCACCCAAACTTCATCATGCCATTCACACCGCTCTTCTGTGGAACACAACAGAACATATATTTAGGACCTGTGGGGTCCGAATAACGCTGGACAGAATCAGACTGAGACATCTTACATTACGGAGAGATGAAGTCATACAGTTCTGAAAGACACAAGTAAATGATGAAGGAAGGAGGGAATAACCCTTCGATATGAGAACAGACTCTAAATAGATCCTCGCTTTTGACAAAAAATGAATGGAAATGAAAAGAATAGTATAGAATAGAACAGAACAGAACAGAATACAATAGAATAGAAGATAATACAATATAATATAATAGAACACAATAGAATAGAATACAAATGTAATAGAATAGAATAAAGTAGAACAGAATAGCACAAAATAGAATACAATACAACAGAATATAACAGAAAAGAAGATAACAGAACATAATAGAATATAATATACTAAATAACAGAACAGACTAGATTATAATATTGGTAACACTTTACAATAAGGTTCATTAGTTAACTACATTAGTTAACATGAACTAATAATGAACTGCACTTATAAATAATTGATTTATCTTTGTTAATGTTAATCTCAACATTTACTAATACATTATTAAAACCTGGTTAACATTAGTTCATGCACTGTGAGCTAACATTAACAAACCATGAGCAGTTGTATTTTTATTAACTAATGTTAACAAATATTAACAAATGCAGTAACAAATGTACTGCTCATGGTTAATTCATGTTAGTTAATACATTAACTAATGAAACCTTATTGTAGAGTGTTACCATAATATTATAGAAAAGAATAGAACAGAACAGAATGGAATGGTGTAAGTTGTTGTTTGTGCATCTTTGCATGTGTGTGTGTTAGGGTTAGGGTCAGTACAGACACACAGGACGACTTGAGTTCACAAACTGCAACTAAAGCATGATCTACACTTTAATAATAAATCCATTAAAGATGGTTGACCCCCTTCTTCATCACAGCATCAGTCTGGAGTTCTCGACCAATCACGGCCGCTCCTGGTCACTTCTGCACACCGAGTGTCTCCCTGAACTGTGTGCCGGCTCACATCTGCCGCACAGCAGCATCTACTCCTCAGAGAACTACAGCGGGTCAGTCACCGCCTCTGACATGTGTGTGTGTGTGTGTGTGTGTGTTCTCATGACAGCAGGGTTTAATCTCACTGTGTGTCTGCAGCTGGACCAGGATCACGATTCCTCTGCCCAATGCTGCGCTCACCGAAAGCACTCGCTTCCGCTGGAGACAGACCGCTGTGGGAACCAGCAACATGTGGGCCATCGACAACGGTAAGAGCCAATCGCATTCGGCGCACAGCTCACATTCACTGCTTGAAGTCAGAACATAATGAGCAGGGGATTGGGACACTTATCAATCAATCAATCAATCAATCAATCAATCAATCAATCAATCAATCAATCAATCAATCAATCAACTTTATTTATATAGCGCTTTTACAATGACGATTGTTTCAAAGCAGCTTCACAGTGTAAAACAGGACAACATTGCAACAAAATTTGATTTGGCTAGTTTAATTTGGATAGTTTATAGAATTATATATGACCAAATTAATAAATTCTATTTGTATATTTAGTTGAGTAACTTGGATCATAATTTGAGTGTCCCCAACTGAGCAAGCCAAGCCAAAGGCGACAGTGGCAAGGAACCAAAACTCCATCAGGGCATGATGGAGAAAAATAAACCTTGGGAGAAACCAGACTCAGTCGGGGTGCCAGTTCTCCTCTGGCCTATTATTAACAGTGTATAATTATTACTCTGGCAACCTTGCAGGTCATAAATCATATTAGATAGGAATATTCGAAATTTTGGGTATGACGCACGAGACGGGTTAATTTAGGATGGCGCGTCGATTACACAAGAATATGAATACTTGAAAGATCGGAGTTATTGCGCCGGAGACGGGTTAATTGAGGATGAGAGCATTCCCTGTCAGCTTACCCAGCTGACAGGGAATGCTCTCAGAAGTTATCGACAAACATTCCTCCTTAACGTTAAAAGAATGTCACTCAAATCAGTTTTTTAATTATTGGATATTTTAATTGACTCACATTTTTGACGCTGGTTGTGTTCCAGTATATATCGGACCTTCCTGTCTGCGCTTCTGCTCCGGGAGAGGACACTGCTCACGCACCGGCTGCAAGTATGAGTGCACTTCAGTCCAAACACTCTTTCACTGTGAAAACAGCAACACCTTACAGGAAAGTGTGTGTTTTTCTTATTTCTTCAGGTGTGACCCTGGTTTCAGCGGCCCTGCGTGTGAGCTGGCGTCTCAGACCTTCCCTGCGTTTCTGTCTGAGAGTTTCTCCAGCGTCAGGCTGTCGTCCTATCACAGCTTCTCCTCACTGCGCGGGGCAGAGGTCAGCTTCGCCTGTGGCGTCCTGGCCAGTGGGAAAGCTCTGGTGTTCAACAGAGACAGTAGAAGACACATCGTTACAACCCCACTGGACAGCTCACAGGCCAGGTACACACACACACACACACACACACACACACACACACACACACACACACACACACACACACACACACATGTTGTGTTTCCATGTTTTATGGGGACATTCCATAGGCGTAATGCATTTTATACTGTACAAACCGTATTTTCTATCCCCCTACACTGCCCCTGCCCCTAAACCTACCCATCACAGGAGACATGCTGCATTTTTACTTTTTCAAAAAACATCACTTAGTGTGATTTATAAGATGTTTTCCTCATGGGGACCAAAAATGTCCCCACAAGGACAAAAATTTGATATTGCCATCTTTGTGGGGACATTTTGTCCCCATACAGTAGGGATTACCAGTCCACACACACACACACACACACACACACACACACACACACACACACACACACACACACACACACACGATCTACACACACACATGACATGACCATTACATAAGCAATGAAAAAAAAAAATATATATATCTATATTTACATACACATAAAAAGCTTTGTACATTTGTACATACATTCAGACGCGATAAGAATATTTCTGATTTTAGTTTTGTCCACTGGCTGACTCTCTTTGTTTGTGACAGACTGTTTTATATTTTGCTGCTGTTGCAATCAAGCTAGAGTATTCTCCCAGAATATTAATTCATTTTTCTGAATTTGGTAATGCTATAAAATTGTGTTCTAGTTGTTGGAATTTAGTAAAATAGTCCGATCTTGTTTGGTGTCGCTCTGTTTACTTTTAGGATGCTTTTACAAATTTGGGTATGCAGAGTTTCACTTCCTTCTTTTTCCCATTTTGAAATCTTGTGTTTTTAGGATTCCCCATATCTTGCTGTCATTTAGTACAATTGGTTTAATTATTGCTTGAGCCAAGTTTGAATTGGAATTTCATGTTGAATTGTATTTTTAATCATGTAGAAGACCCTCATGGCTTTTGCTCTCAGCTCATTCACAGCCAGACTGAAGTTCCCTGTTGAACTCAGATGGGTGTATTCTTGTGTGCTGGAGGACCTGGTTTCATGCTCTGAAAGTGTATTTATTTTCCCTACACCTGGATCTATTTAGAAAAATCATTATTTTAGTTTTTGCAAGGTTCATTTTAAGAGCCCATGTCTGACTGAATGTCTCTATGATGTCGAGCTGTTGAAGCCCCTCTTTAGTTTTTGACAGAATGACTAAATCATCTGCAAAGAGGAGACATCTGATCTCTTATTCAGTCCGGGTCGGGCCGGGGGGGCAGTCGAGTTATTTAACGCTTTAGCTAATTCATTTATATAAATGTTAAATAGAGTGGGGCCTTAATGGACAACCTTGTCTGACTCCTCGTTTTTGGGAGAAAAATTCTGTTTGTTTGTTCCCGATTTTTACAGCACATGTTGTTTTTATACATGGTGCTGATCAAATCAAATGTTTTCCCTCCAATCCCATTTTCCAGTAGTTTTAGGAAGAGTCCTTCATGCCAGATCAAATTGAAAGCCTTCTCAAAGTTAACAAAGCAAGCAAAGACTTTGGATTTGTTCTGGTATACATGTTCATTAATGATTGTGTGGAATGTGATCTCTCTCTCTCTCTCTCTCTCTCTCTCTCTCTCTCTCTCTCTCTCTCTCTCTCTCTCTCTCTCTCTCTCTCTCTCTCTCTCTCTCTCTCTCTCTCTCTCTCTCTCTCTCTCTCTCTCTCTCTCTCTCTCTCTCTCTCTCTCTCTCTCTCTCTCTCTCTCTCTCTCTCTCTCTCTCTCTCTCTATCGCTGTGTCTCTCTCTCTCTCTCTCTCTCTCTCTCTCTCTCTCTCTCTCTCTCTCTCTCTCTCTCTCTCAGGTCTCTCTCTCTCTCTCACTCTCAGGCTGGGCAGTCTCTCTCTCTCTCTCTCTCTCTCTCTCTCTCTCTCTCTCTCTCTCTCTCTCTCTCTCTCAGGTATCTGCAGTTCACTCTCAGGCTGGGCAGCCGCAGCACCTCCAGCTCGTGTCCCGCTCCGGATCAGCCGGGCGAGGGTGTGCTCCTGCATTATTCCTCCGATAACGCCATCACCTGGACGCTGCTGCAGCATTATGCCTATCAGGGCTTCCATGAGCCCAGGTGCGTCGCACTGAACACAGCGCTCACATACGCTTCACAGAGATAGACAGGATCAATGATCAAACTTCATCAAAATATGAGGCATATAGACAATAGAGTCATTATTTAGACCAATCTAGTTCAAGTTATATTTTAATTTGATTGTGCAGTCAATCAATATATTACTGAATATTAAGTGTCTTTTTAAAAAAGGGTATTACTTTATTTCGATGGTCCACTTTAGACATTCTATTGAGTATCAGTAACTTTGAAAGTACAGGTCAGCTTATTTCCACTAACCCGACCCTAACAGTCTACTAATACTCTAATGAGAGTGAGTTGACATGGAGTTGCACAGTTACTCATTGTTAGAAGAGTGTCTAAACCATCGAAATAAAGTGTAACCTGAAAAAGCAGCCTGACTTCTGTAATGTGTCTGTCGCATAAGTCAGAGATGTGTTGCGTGATCAGGGTGTTGAGGCTCCGGCTGAATTGGACTCTGTTCTCTCAGGATTGTCTCTGTGGAACTTCCTCCCGGGGCCCGTAAGTTCGGGGTCCAGTTCCGCTGGTGGCAGCCGTACCACTCGGGCCGCGGGCAGGACGTCTGGGCTGTGGATGAGATCAGCATGACCTCTGTCCTCTTCAACATCATCAGCCTGGACTTCAGTAATGTGTTAGACGTGACTCAGAGCCTGGGCTTCTATCTGGGGAACGTGCAGCCGTACTGCCAGCACGACTGGACTCTCAGGTATGGCTCCATGTGTGTCACGCTGCCTCTATTCATCTGCATTTATGTTACACTGCTCTTAGTTTGCACTTTAAATAGCAGTCATTTGAGCCAGGGGTTTTCAATCTTTCAGAGGCCACAAATATCATCATCATCATCATGCCAGGGACCCCCATCTTAAAATTTTAAAGACAACCAGTATATATTTTCATGTTGATTCAATAGTGTTCTATATTAAAACTCTCGGGCTCTTGACTTCTAAGGACAAGTAAAGGGACGGAAAATTGCTTTTGTGTGCAATGCAAAAACAGGCAGAATATTCCTGCAATTAATAATGCATTGATATCCAAACAGTACCATCTCTTCCCTTCGGGGCCGGTTCAGAATGACAGCGTAAGCCACAATGGTGCAAATATTTGCTCAGTTTTTCAGGCGATCACGGCTCGGCCTCCAGCATTCGCTATGTGGAAACACAGTCCATGCAGATCGGCGCATCCTACATGATCCAGTTTTCACTGGTCATGGGCTGCGGACGGGAGCCTTCACCGCACATCGACACTCAGGTTCGGCTGGAGTTCTCCACCAATCATGGCTTGACATGGCATCTTGTCAAAGAGGTGAGAACACCAACATGTCCTCTAAAGCATGTCACCATGTTTTTGTGATTTGGAATATGATGTATATACCATGATAATCACTGCTTACAGTACAGGCGTTCACTGAGTCTTACTACCTCCATGGCACTTGTTGTAAGGAATGGAGGACAAATATAACTCAGATGATAGATTATTCTTTGAGAAAGCCCTGGGCCGTTGCACTCAGGGTGTTTGAGGTGTGTTTCTCCTGGTTTGTTGGTGTAGGCCTGTCTGCCGGGCATGCCGAGCTGCTCTGAGTTCACTGCCTCCAGCGTCTACCATCCGTCTGAGTTCACAGACTGGAGACGGATCACGCTTCCCCTGCCTTACAAGACATGGTGAGACACAAACTACATACTGAGCTTTGACTCCTGTGAGAATGATTTCATTATTACATTATTAAATGTGCATGTGTCTTTAGTGTGTGATGTTGCTGTTTGAGCAAGAAAAATCTCTGCAAAGCTCCAGTTCTTCTCTATATCAGTGTTTCTGAACTCCCCGAAACACCTCCATTCTAGTCTTGAGAGAGTGAGTTGATATGGAGTTGTAAAGTAACTTATAGTTAGTGTTTAATGTGGACTATTGAAATAAAGTGTCTTTTTTCAATGATTTGACTTTAATTCAGGTAAGAGGATAAAAACCACAGATGTTTATAGGCCTGTTTTGCTCATATTGATGCTGTACATTATAGTGAGGAAATGGTGGTATTTTCCAGTGTTTGTGTCTCCTTTGACATGCATTTGCAGTGTTTTCTTGTCGTGTCTCACTCTGGTTTCCCGCTGTTTTGTGGGGTCAGGTCGAGTGCGACACGCTTCCGGTGGATCCAGAGTTATTACCAGGAGCAGGACGAGTGGGCGCTGGACGACATCTACATCGGGCAACAGTGTCCGCAGATGTGCCGAGGACACGGCTGGTGCGACCACGGACACTGCAGGTCAGACACAAACACTCAGAGAGTTCATTCAACAGCATTTACAAACACCAAACTCTTTCATTTACTCAAATAGAAGGGTTAGTTTTGGCCACATTGTGATTTGGTTTTAACGTAGCCTTGCTCTGTGATATCATTAAACTTCTTTTAAGTTATGTTTATATGATAAACTAAAAAGTTTGGGGTCAGAAGGTTTTCTGTTTAACAAAATTAATAATTATTTTCAGCAAGCACGCATTAAATTGATGATCAAAAGTGACAGTAAATACATTCATAATGTTACAAAAGGTTATATTTCAAATAAATGCTGTTCCTGAAATCTTGAAAAACAAAATGTATGATGGTTTCCAGAGAAATCTGAAGCAGCACAACACTATTACATTATTACACTGATAATAATCATAAATGTGTATTGATCATCAGATCCTTATTTGAGAATGATTAGTGAAGGGTCATGTGACACTGAAGACTGGAGTAATGATGATAAACTCAGCTTTGATCACAGGAATAAATCACACTGCACTATATATTCACACAGAGAACAGCTGATCTACACTTGAGGAATATTACACTGATACTGAAGTTATGATCAGATAATGAGCAGAAGCACTATATATTCACACAGAGAACAGCTGATCTACACTGGAGGAATATTACACTGATACTGGAGTTATGATCAGATAATGAACAGAAGCACTATATATTCACACAGAGAACAGCTGATCTACACTGGAGGAATATTACACTGATACTGGAGTTATGATCAGATAATGAACAGAAGCGCTATATATTCACACAGAGAACAGCTGATCTACATTGAGGAATATTACACTGATACTGGAGTTATGATCAGATAATGAGCAGAAACACTATATATTCACACAGAGAACAGCTGATCTACACTGAGGAATATTACACTGATACTGGAGTTATGATCAGATAATGAACAGAAGCACTATATATTCACACAGAGAACAGCTGATCTACACTGGAGGAATATTACACTGATACTGGAGTTATGATCAGATAATGAACAGAAGCACTATATATTCACACAGAGAACAGCTGATCTACACTGGAGGAATATTACACTGATACTGGAGTTATGATCAGATAATGAACAGAAGCACTATATATTCACACAGAGAACAGCTGATCTACACTGGAGGAATATTACACTGATACTGGAGTTATGATCAGATAATGAACAGAAGCACTATATATTCACACAGAGAACAGCTGATCTACACTGAGGAATATTACACTGATACTGGAGTTATGATCAGATAATGAACAGAAGCACTATATATTCACACAGAGAACAGCTGATCTACACTGGAGGAATATTACACTGATACTGGAGTTATGATCAGATAATGAACAGAAGCACTATATATTCACACAGAGAACAGCTGATCTACACTGGAGGAATATTACACTGATACTGGAGTTATGATCAGATAATGAACAGAAGCACTATATATTCACACAGAGAACAGCTGATCTACACTGGAGGAATATTACACTGATACTGGAGTTATGATCAGATAATGAACAGAAGCACTATATATTCACACAGAGAACAGCTGATCTACACTGGAGGAATATTACACTGATACTGGAGTTATGATCAGATAATGAACAGAAGCACTATATATTCACACAGAGAACAGCTGATCTACACTGAGGAATATTACACTGATACTGGAGTTATGATCAGATAATGAACAGAAGCACTATATATTCACACAGAGAACAGCTGATCTACACTGAGGAATATTACACTGATACTGGAGTTATGATCAGATAATGAACAGAAGCACTATATATTCACACAGAGAACAGCTGATCTACACTGGAGGAATATTACACTGATACTGGAGTTATGATCAGATAATGAACAGAAGCACTATATATTCACACAGAGAACAGCTGATCTACACTGGAGGAATATTACACTGATACTGGAGTTATGATCAGATAATGAACAGAAGCACTATATATTCACACAGAGAACAGCTGATCTACACTGGAGGAATATTACACTGATACTGGAGTTATGATCAGATAATGAACAGAAGCACTATATATTCACACAGAGAACAGCTGATCTACACTGGAGGAATATTACACTGATACTGGAGTTATGATCAGATAATGAACAGAAGCACTATATATTCACAAAGAGAACAGCTGATCTACACTTGAGGAATATTACACTGATACTGGAGTTATGATCAGATAATGAACAGAAGCACTATATATTCACACAGAGAACAGCTGATCTACACTGGAGGAATATTACACTGATACTGGAGTTATGATCAGATAATGAACAGAAGCACTATATATTCACACAGAGAACAGCTGATCTACACTGGAGGAATATTACACTGATACTGGAGTTATGATCAGATAATGAACAGAAGCACTATATATTCACACAGAGAACAGCTGATCTACACTGGAGGAATATTACACTGATACTGGAGTTATGATCAGATAATGAACAGAAGCACTATATATTCACACAGAGAACAGCTGATCTACACTGAGGAATATTACACTGATACTGGAGTTATGATCAGATAATGAGCAGAAGCACTATATATTCACACAGAGAACAGCTGATCTACACTGAGGAATATTACACTGATACTGGAGTTATGATCAGATAATGAACAGAAGCACTATATATTCACAAAGAGAACAGCTGATCTACACTTGAGGAATATTACACTGATACTGGAGTTATGATCAGATAATGAACAGAAGCACTATATATTCACACAGAGAACAGCTGATCTACACTGAGGAATATTACACTGATACTGGAGTTATGATCAGATAATGAACAGAAGCACTATATATTCACACAGAGAACAGCTGATCTACACTGAGGAATATTACACTGATACTGGAGTTATGATCAGATAATGAACAGAAGCACTATATATTCACACAGAGAACAGCTGATCTACACTGAGGAATATTACACTGATACTGGAGTTATGATCAGATAATGAACAGAAGCACTATATATTCACACAGAGAACAGCTGATCTACACTGAGGAATATTACACTGATACTGGAGTTATGATCAGATAATGAACAGAAGCACTATATATTCACACAGAGAACAGCTGATCTACACTGAGGAATATTACACTGATACTGGAGTTATGATCAGATAATGAACAGAAGCACTATATATTCACACAGAGAACAGCTGATCTACACTGAGGAATATTACACTGATACTGGAGTTATGATCAGATAATGAACAGAAGCACTATATATTCACACAGAGAACAGCTGATCTACACTTGAGGAATATTACACTGATACTGGAGTTATGATCAGATAATGAACAGAAGCACTATATATTCACACAGAGAACAGCTGATCTACACTGAGGAATATTACACTGATACTGGAGTTATGATCAGATAATGAACAGAAACACTATATATTCACACAGAGAACAGCTGATCTACACTGAGGAATATTACACTGATACTGGAGTTATGATCAGATAATGAACAGAAGCGCTATATATTCACACAGAGAACAGCTGATCTACACTGAGGAATATTACACTGATACTGGAGTTATGATCAGATAATGAACAGAAGCACTATATATTCACACAGAGAACAGCTGATCTACACTGAGGAATATTACACTGATACTGGAGTTATGATCAGATAATGAACAGAAGCACTATATATTCACACAGAGAACAGCTGATCTACACTGAGGAATATTACACTGATACTGGAGTTATGATCAGATAATGAACAGAAGCACTATATATTCACACAGAGAACAGCTGATCTACACTGAGGAATATTACACTGATACTGGAGTTATGATCAGATAATGAGCAGAAGCACTATATATTCACACAGAGAACAGCTGATCTACACTGGAGGAATATTACACTGATACTGGAGTTATGATCAGATAATGAACAGAAGCACTATATATTCACAAAGAGAACAGCTGATCTACACTTGAGGAATATTACACTGATACTGGAGTTATGATCAGATAATGAACAGAAGCACTATATATTCACACAGAGAACAGCTGATCTACACTGAGGAATATTACACTGATACTGGAGTTATGATCAGATAATGAACAGAAGCACTATATATTCACACAGAGAACAGCTGATCTACACTGGAGGAATATTACACTGATACTGGAGTTATGATCAGATAATGAACAGAAGCACTATATATTCACACAGAGAACAGCTGATCTACACTGAGGAATATTACACTGATACTGGAGTTATGATCAGATAATGAACAGAAGCACTATATATTCACACAGAGAACAGCTGATCTACACTGGAGGAATATTACACTGATACTGGAGTTATGATCAGATAATGAACAGAAGCACTATATATTCACACAGAGAACAGCTGATCTACACTGAGGAATATTACACTGATACTAGAGTTATGATCAGATAATGAACAGAAACACTATATATTCACACAGAGAACAGCTGATCTACACTGGAGGAATATTACACTGATACTGGAGTTATGATCAGATAATGAACAGAAGCACTATATATTCACACAGAGAACAGCTGATCTACACTGGAGGAATATTACACTGATACTGGAGTTATGATCAGATAATGAACAGAAGCACTATATATTCACACAGAGAACAGCTGATCTACACTGAGGAATATTACACTGATACTAGAGTTATGATCAGATAATGAACAGAAACACTATATATTCACACAGAGAACAGCTGATCTACACTGAGGAATATTACACTGATACTGGAGTTATGATCAGATAATGAACAGAAGCACTATATATTCACACAGAGAACAGCTGATCTACACTGGAGGAATATTACACTGATACTGGAGTTATGATCAGATAATGAACAGAAGCACTATATATTCACACAGAGAACAGCTGATCTACACTGGAGGAATATTACACTGATACTGGAGTTATGATCAGATAATGAACAGAAGCACTATATATTCACACAGAGAACAGCTGATCTACACTGGAGGAATATTACACTGATACTGGAGTTATGATCAGATAATGAACAGAAGCACTATATATTCACACAGAGAACAGCTGATCTACACTGAGGAATATTACACTGATACTGGAGTTATGATCAGATAATGAACAGAAGCACTATATATTCACACAGAGAACAGCTGATCTACACTGAGGAATATTACACTGATACTGGAGTTATGATCAGATAAACACAGCCTTGGTGAGCTGAAGAGTCTAGAAACATTAACACATTTCGCAGAGCACATACCTTTAACGCTAGTGTATATGTTATCCATGTCATTGATTTCTGAGTTTCTCGTCCATATGGAGACTTTCTACAATATTCTGTACACAATCACACTTCACAGATAAATGTCAAATACAATCAATTTATTGCTGTCACTTAACTTGACAATAGACGTTACATAGTCAGTTATAGCACAGCATTACACGCAACATACATATGTGATCCTGGACCACAAAACCTCCGATGATGTGTGGTTTGTCAGGTCAATATTTGGCCGAGATATAACTATTTGAAAATCTGGAATCTGAGAGTGCAAAAACAAAATTTTGAGAAAATCTCCTTTAAAGTTGTCCAAATGAAGTCCTTAGCAATGCATATTACTACTAATAATACATTTATGATTTATTTACGGTAGGACATTTAAAATATCTTAATATCCTGATGATTTTTGGCATAAAAGATAAATTGATAATTTTGACCCACACAATGTATTGATGGCTATTGCCCCAGATATACCCGTGACTTATTACTGGTGTTGTGCTCCAGGTTCACATATATTATAGAATGCATACCTAAAATACAATTAAGATACAGTTCCTGTGATGTCATGTAGTCACAATAGGAGGTAAGATTGTGTTTGAGAATGTCTGGGCTTTGCTATGCTGCAAAAAAAAAATCCTTTTTCTTGTTTTAAGGATATTTTGGTTAAGCGTGTGCGGTGTGACCTGTGTGGCAGTCTCAAATGGTGAATCGTACTGAAGGTCATCATCACTCTGCTCTCTTCACAGGTGTGACGAAGGCTTCACCGGCTCAGACTGCCAGCCCTTCAACACTCTGGCCTCCAGTGTGCTCTCAGACTTTGAGTCGCAGGAAACCCTGATGTCAGCCTGGCAGGAAGTAACCGGAGGCGAGATTGTGCCGCCTGACCAGGGCTGTGGCGTCGTTTCCTCTGGATCCTCTCTGTACTTCAGTAAGGTGCGAGTACAGTCGTCATACAGTCATCATACAGTCAACATACAGTCGTCATACAGTCATCATACAGTCGTCATACAGTCATCATACAGTCATCATACAGTCGACATACAGTCAACATACAGTCATCATACAGTCGTCATACAGTCATCATACAGTCATCATACAGTCATCATACAGTCATCATACAGTCGTCATACAGTCGTCATACAGTCATCATACAGTCATCATACAGTCATCATACAGTCAACATACAGTCGTTATACAGTCATCATACAGTCGTCATACAGTCATCATACAGTCATCATACAGTCATCATACAGTCAACATAGTCATCATACAGTTGTCATACAGTCGTCATACAGTCATCATACAGTCGTCATACAGTCATCATACAGTCGTCATACAGTCATCATACAGTTATCATACAGTCAACATAGTCATCATACAGTTGTCATACAGTCGACATACAGTCATCATACAGTCAACATACAGTCTTCATACAGTCATCATACAGTTGTCATACAGTCATCATACAGTCAACATACAGTCGTCATACATTCGTCATACAGTCGTCATACAGTCGTCATACAGTCATCATACAGTCGTCATACAGTCGTCATACAGTCATCATACAGCCGTCATACAGTCGACATACAGTCGTCATACAGTCGACATACAGTCGTCATACAGTCGTCATACAGTCGTCATACAGTCGTCATACAGTCGACATACAGTCGTCATACAGTTGACAAACAGCCATCATACAGTCATCATACAGTCATCATACAGTCGTCATACAGTCGTCATACAGTCATCATACAGCCGTTATACAGTCGACATACAGCCGACATACAGCCGTCATACAGTCGTCATACAGTCGACATACAGTCGTCATACAGTCGACATACAGTCGTCATACGGTCGACATACAGCCGTCATACAGTCATCATAAAGTCATCATACAGTCAACATACAGTCAACATACAGTCATCATACAGTCATCATACAGTCATCATACAGTCAACATACAGTCGACATACAGTCATCATACAGTCGTCATACAGTCATTATACAGTCAACATACAGTCGTCATACAGTCATCATACAGTCAACATACAGTCGACATACAGTCATCATACAGTCATCATACAGTCGTCATACAGTCAACATACAGTCGTCATACAGTCGTCATACAGTCATCATACAGTCAACATACAGTCGTCATACAGCCGACATACAGTTATCATACAGTCGTCATACAGTCATCATACAGTCGTCATACAGCCGACATACAGTCATCATACAGTCAATAAACAGTCGTCATACAGTCGTCATACAGTCATCATACAGTCATCATACAGTCAACATACAGTCATCATACAGTCAACATACAGTCGTCATACAGTCGTCATACAGTTATCATACAGTCATCATACAGTCAACATACAGTCATCATACAGTCAATAAACAGTCGTCATACAGTCGTCATACAGTCATCATACAGTCATCATACAGTCAACATACAGTCGTCATACAGTCGTCATACAGTCATCATACAGTCAATAAACAGTCGCCATACAGTCATCATCCAGTCAACATACAGTCGCTACAGTCATCATACAGTCATCATACAGTCAACATACAGTCATCATACAGTCGTCATACAGTCATCATACAGTCAATAAACAGTTATCATACAGTCGTCATACAGTCATCATACAGTCATCATACAGTCATCATACAGTCGTCATACAGTCATCATACAGTCAATAAACAGTCGTCATACAGTCGTCATACAGTCATCATACAGTCAACATACAGTCATCATACAGTCAACATACAGTCGTCATACAGTCGTCATACAGTTATCATACAGTCGTCATACAGTCATCATACAGTCAACATACAGTCGTCATACAGCCAACATACAGTCGACTTACAGTCGTCATACAGTCGTCATACAGTCATCATACAGTCAACATACAGTCATCATACAGTCAACATACAGTCATTATACAGTCATCATACAGTCATCATACAGTCAACATACAGTCGTCATAGAGTCATCATAAAGTCATCATACAGTCGTCATACAGTCATCATACAGTCAACATACAGTCATCATACAGTCAACATACAGTCGTCATACAGTCATCATACAGTCATCATACAGTCGACATACAGTCAACATACAGTCGTCAAACCGTCATCATACAGTCGTCATACAGTCATCATACAGTCATCATAAAGTCATCATACAGTCGTCATACAGTCATCATACAGTCATCATACAGTCGACATACAGCCGTCGTACAGTCGACATACAGTCGTCATACAGTCATCATACAGTCATCATACAGTTATCATACAGTCGTCATACAGTCATCATACAGTTATCATACAGTCATCATACAGTCATCATACAGTCATCATACAGTCATCATACAGTCATCATACAGTCAACATACAGTCAACATACAGTCGACATACAGTCATCATACAGTCATCATACAGTTATCATACAGTCAACATACAGTCAACATACAGTCATCATACAGTCATCATACAGTCATCATACAGTCAACA
This sequence comes from Gobiocypris rarus, assembly GCA_023029165.1. Classification (NCBI taxonomy): domain Eukaryota; kingdom Metazoa; phylum Chordata; class Actinopteri; order Cypriniformes; family Gobionidae; genus Gobiocypris; species Gobiocypris rarus. The sequence goes on along the minus strand of CM040918.1, from coordinate 40,515,527 downwards.
TACAGTCGACATACAGTCATCATACAGTCGCCATACAGTCATCATACAGTCATCATACAGTCGCCATACAGTTATCATACAGTCATCATACAGTCGCCATACAGTCATCATACAGTCGACATACAGTCATCATACAGTCATCATACAGTCAACATACAGTCGTCATACAGTCGTCATACAGTTATCATACAGTCGCCATACAGTCATCATACAGTCAACATACAGTCGCCATACAGTCATCATACAGTCATCATACAGTCAACATACAGTCGCCATACAGCCGACATACAGTCAACATACAGTCATCATACAGTCATCATACAGTCGTCATACAGTCATCATACAGTCATCATACAGTCGTCATACAGTTATCATACAGTCATCATACAGTCGTCATACAGTCATCATACAGTCGACATACAGTCATCATACAGTCATCATACAGTCAACATACAGTCGTCATACAGTCGTCATACAGTTATCATACAGTCGTCATACAGTCATCATACAGTCAACATACAGTCGTCATACAGTCATCATACAGTCATCATACAGTCAACATACAGTCGTCATACAGCCGACATACAGTCAACATACAGTCGTCATACAGCCGACATACAGTCGACTTACAGTCGTCATACAGTCGTCATACAGTCATCATACAGTCAACATACAGTCATCATACAGTCAACATACAGTCGTCATACAGTCGTCATACAGTTATCATACAGTCATCATACAGTCAACATACAGTCATCATACAGTCAATAAACAGTCGTCACACAGTCGTCATACAGTCATCATACAGTCAACATACAGTCGTCATACATTCATCATACAGTCAACATACAGTCGTCATACAGTCAACATACAGTCATCATACAGTCGTCATACAGTCATCATACAGTCAACATACAGTCGTCATACAGTCGTCATACAGTCATCATACAGTCAATAAACAGTCGTCATACAGTCATCATCCAGTCAACATACAGTCATCATACAGTCATCATACAGTCAACATACAGTCATCATACAGTCGTCATACAGTCATCATACAGTCAATAAACAGTTATCATACAGTCGTCATACAGTCATCATACAGTCGTCATACAGTCATCATACAGTCATCATACAGTCGTCATACAGTCAACATACAGTCGTCATACAGTCATCATACAGTCATCATACAGTCAACATACAGTCGTCATACAGTCATCATACAGTCATCATACAGTCATCATACAGTCAATAAACAGTCGTCATACAGTCGTCATACAGTCATCATACAGTCATCATACAGTCAACATACAGTCGTCATACAGTCGTCATACAGTCATCATACAGTCAATAAACAGTCATCATACAGTCAACATACAGTCGTCATACAGTCGTCATACAGTCATCATACAGTCAATAAACAGTCGTCATACAGTCATCATCCAGTCAACATACAGTCATCATACAGTCATCATACAGTCAACATACAGTCATCATACAGTCGTCATACAGTCATCATACAGTCAATAAACAGTCGTCATACAGTCGTCATACAGTCAACATACAGTTGTCAAGGTATCATTCTTCAAACACTATGTGAATGGTACATTTGTATGTTCTCTGAATGTTCTGAAACAAGTAGCAGCATTTAAGAAACGTTAGACAAACATCCTGAAACGTTTCAGAAAAAATGTTCCATAAACAATGTATAAAAAATGTTTTGTGCTGATGTCGTCAGGCTGGGCTGCGGCAGCTGGTCAGCTGGGACTTGGACACGGAGTGGGCGGAGTTTGTGCAGTTCTACCTGCGGATGGGCGGAGACGGAGCCGAGTGCAATCAGGCAGACAGCAGGGAGGAGGGGCTTCTGCTGCAGTACAGCAACGACGGCGGGATCAGCTGGGGTCTGATCGCAGAGATGTACTTCACTGACTTCACCAGACCTCGGTGAGAGAACCGGTCACCAGGAAACATCCTACAAACACTGCAGTCTAAATAATTCACTGGAATACATGGTGGTTACTTTGTTTTAAAAAGTGTCTGGGAGTTCAAAAATGACGATCTGTTTATTTTCTGTTTAGCTTTTTCACTCTTAGATAACTCCTTTAGTGCAGTGGAATATGATATTGTGTTCTGTGTGACCAGCCCTAAAAATGATCAAAATACAGCAACTAGTTATTTTATCTAAACTGTTGATATAGTTCTAGAATAAAGAGTATAAAGTCACTGTACTGTGTATTAGCATCTTTAAATGAGTGTAATATGATGTTTGTGACTTTGTCCACAGGTTTGTTCATTATGAGCTTCCCTTGGCCTCTAAGACGCCCTGCACGCGCTTCCGCTGGTGGCAGCCGCTGCACTCCGGCGAGGGCTACGATCAGTGGGCCATCGATGACGTGATCATCCTGTCTGAGCGAGAGAAGCATGTCATCCCGATGGCTGATCCCACGCTTCCTCAGGTGAGGTTCTCCTCATGGACTGATTCTACTGCAGCGTTCATGAAGGGATGAGAGAGAAACTGTGGTGTCTCCCTGCAGAACTTCTATGAGAAGCCGGCTTTTGATCATCCACTCAACCAGATGAGCGTGTGGCTGATGCTGGGAAATGAAGGAATGGACAAGGACCGTAACGGCAGCTTCTGCGCTCCCACACCCTCTGCCATTGTGTTCGGCCGATCGGATGGGGACCGGATGGCGGTGACCAGAGACCTGTCGCTCCGTCCTGGATACACACTGCAGTTCAAGGTACTGATGTAAGGCTACGTGCAGGAATTCTTCTTTTTCACACTCACACACACATGCACACACACACATGCACACACACATGTCTGGTTCACTATCTTTGGCGAGACTCTCCATAGACGTAATGTTTTTTTACCGTACAGTCTATCCCCCTACACGGCCCCTGCCCCTAAACCTACCCATCACAGGAAACATGCTGCACTTTTACTTTCTCAAAAAAACTCATCCTGTGTGATTTATAAGCCTTTTGAAAAGTGGGGACCGCTGGCTGGACCCCACAATGTAATATAAACAAGGACACACACACACACACACACACACACACACACACACACACACACACACACACACACACACGCACACACACACACACACACACAATGTGCAGATAAATTAGTTATTGTCTACTAAAAGAAAGAGTTGTCAGTAACTCAGTCTCACTTCCTGAACCTGCGCTGGTTTGTAACTAATTTGCAATACCCATAATCCCCGCCTTTGGCCTTGATTGGCTGAGCAGTGTCTCTTAGCCCCGCCCTCACTCACTGTAGTCATCTCTGAGACTGGAAGAGTTTGGTTGGTGTTGTTTGTGTGGAGGAGATGCAGTTTTCTGCTGAGATGGAGATGGTCAAACCCACGCCATCGTTACTGTTCCTATCGCTGTGTGTCAAGAGCTGAGATTCAGATATGATAATGAGCGTTTGCTTTCTGGCCAATCACAGCAGAGCAGCTCTCAGAGAGGCGGGGCTTAGAGAGACACTGAGAGAGAAGAGCTGAAGCTGCAGTGGAGATTAGGAGAACATTAAAGTGTGTTTGACCTGATGCATGAGATCCTGTTATTGAAGACGCCAGAACAACATCAGGAACCTTTAAAAAAAGCACAGACTCACAATAATAATGCTTTGCATTTAGATGGCACTGAAACCTTTATTTGCTCTGCATGCATACGCATCTGGGGTGGGGTGATGATTGCATTCATTTTTACCGTATTAAATGACCTGTTTTTACATGTAAGCTGTGCTGTGCTCCTCCTTCAGCTGAACATCGGCTGTGAGTCGGCCTTCAGTGCGTCTGCGCCCGTTCTGCTCCAGTATTCTCATGACGCGGGCCGCACATGGGCTCTGGTGCGTGAGGGCTGTTACCCAGCATCCCCCGGGGCCACCAGTTGTGAGGGGAGTGGCCGTGAACTTAGAGAGCCCACTGTTTACAACACAGGAGACTACGAGCGCTGGACCAGGATCACTGTTGTACTACCACGAAATGTGGCTGCCAGGTAACTGGACTGGGATTGTTCCCAATCTTCCATATTTTTGATAGAAAACAAGACCAAAATACTAAGCAAGGAGAACATCGTTTACAGTGCAGGGGTTGATGGTTCTAGCCACAGTTTTGATTAACTCATCTCTATATTCCCGTGTCATTTTCAGCAAGACGCGCTTCCGCTGGTTTCAGGAGAGCAGTGTCTATCGGGACGCACCTGCGTTCGCCCTGGACGGTGTGTACATCTCTGAGCCTTGTCCCAATCACTGCGGGGGTCAGGGAGACTGTATCTCAGGCGTCTGCTTCTGCGACATGGGATACACAGGTAATGCTCACATTCAGACTAATATATTCTTTGGCAAAATACTCTTTCCTTGACATGGAAGTATGGTGTGAGTAGACAGAAGCTGAATCAATGTACACTATATCTCCAAACGTTTTGGGCCGCCCCTCCAAACACTGAGTTCAGGTGTTCAATCCCTTCATGGCCACAGGTGTATAAATCAAGCACTAGGCATGCAGACGCTTCTACACACATTTGTGAGAGAATGGCTCGCTCTCAGGAGCTCAGTGAACTCAAGCGTGGGACCGGGATAGGTTGCCACCTGTGCAATAAGGCCATTCCTGACATTTCCTCACTACTAAATATTCCACACTCAACTGTTAGTGGGATTATAAAAAGAGGAAGCGATTGGGAACAACAGCAACTCAGCCACGAAGTGAAATCCCAGAGCGGGGTCAGCGCATGCTGAGGGTCACAGTGCGCAGAAGTCATCAACTTTCTGCAGAGTCAATCGCTCCAGACCTCCAAACTCCTGTGGCCTTCAGATGAGCTCAAGAACAGTGCGGAGAGAGCTTCATGGAATGGGTTTCCATGGCCGAGCAGCTCATCCAAGCCTTACATCACCAAGAGCAATGCAAAGCGTGGGATGCAGTGGGGTAAAGCACGCCACCACTGGACTCTAGAGCAGTGAGACGTGTTCTCTGAGTGACCAATCACGCTTCTCTGTCTGACCATCCCATGGACGAGTCTGGGTTTGGCGGTTGCCAGGGGAACGGGACTTGCCTGACTGCATTGTGCCAAGTGTAAAGTTTGGTGGAGGGGGGATTTTGGGGTGGGGTTGTTTTTCAGGGGTTGGCCCCTTAGTTCCAGTGAAAATAACTCTTAATGCTTCACCAAGACATTTTGGACAATTTCATGCTCCCAACTTTGTGGGAACAGTTTGGGGACGGCCCCTTCCTGTCCCAACATGACTGCGCTCCAGTGCACAAAGCGCCGCTCCATAAAGACATGGATGAGCGAGTTTGGTGTGGAGGAACTGGACTGGCCTGCACAGAGTCCTGACCTCATCCCGATAGAACACCTTTGGGATGAATTAGAGCGGAGACTGCGAGCCAGGCCTTCTCGTCCAACATCAGTGCCTGACCTCACAAATACACTTCAAGAAGAATTCCCATAAACACACTCCTAAACCTTGAGGAAAGCCTTCCCAGAAGAGCTGAAGCTGTTAGAGCTGCAAAGGGTGGGCCGACTCCATATTAAACCCTACGGATTAGGAATGGGATGGCATTAAAGCTCATGTGCATGTGAAGGCAGGCATCACAACACTGTTGGCAATATAGTGTGTGTCCATCATTATATCTGTGTGTCAGTGATTCACAACCACTGCGCATTTTAAATAATCAGTCTTATTTTTCAGATTCAAATCTGTCCAATCTATAGAATGAGATGACTAACTTGTAAAACTAGTCTAATCGAGCTGAGTCAGGTGTGTTTGATCAGGAGCTTCTGCTGTATGTGATGTCATGTGTTTGTGTTCAGTCGAGGTGGATCAGTCGAGCTGCGTCCCGTCCGCACCGAGTCCCACTGAGCTCTTGGAGGACTTTGAGGCAAAGCTGAGCTCACTGTGGCAGAGCCTGAGTGGAGGACAGATCGGCGATGGCTGCGGGACCATCAGTGAAGGCAAAGCGCTGTACTTCAGCAGCCTGGGCCGTCGAGAGGCTCGCACCATGCCGTTGGACACCACCAACACTCGGTCAGGGCCACCACCCAAACATTTAAGCTTCAGACCGGTATCATTTAGCTTTTCTCTACTTATAACCAACTCTTTTCTCCTTCTGTACAGTTTGGTTCAGTTCTACATTCGGATTGGAGGAAAAAACATGGGCTCCACCTGTACTCGCCCACGTTCCCGAAATGAAGGTGAATGTAGCCTTTAGTCTTTTTTCTAATTTTCTTAGTTATTAAGCAGCCCATTTTGACTAACCCTGCTTATATTTCTTTGGCAGGAGTGATTGTCCAGTTTTCCATAAACAATGGCGTGCAGTGGCAGATGTTACGAGAGCTGGACTTTGGTTCATTCCTCGAGCCTCAGGTGGTCACCATCGAGCTGCCGCCCGCAGCCAAGACTCCACACACCGTGTTCCGCTGGTGGCAGCCGCAGCAGGGTGAGCGATTATAACTGCCTTAACTACTGTAAGCCTAAGACTGCTGTAAGTCTGATCTTAAGGAAGGGAACCACCAACTTATTTTTTACTAGCCATAAACTAAACCAGGTATAAATCACAAGAAACAGGCAGGCAATAAACATGTGTTCTTGCAACTTTATCTAAACACACAAACACCAAAAAAACAAACTATATATATATATAATGACACGGATCATGAATTGCAATGGAAGCCACCCTAGCCCCTCTGGTGGTGTGTAGTATTAGTGCCCTCAGTGAACATGGCAACAGTCTGTTGCACGATCATAAACATACTGCTCTACAGTGGTAACTTTATAACCTACAAAACATGTGTGGAAATGCAGACTAACAAATATGTCATCTATCTCTGGTTTCTCAGGTAAACACGCGGCCCAGTGGGGCCTGGATAATATTCTGATCGGAATGAACGACAGCGCTAGAAGTGGATTCTTCGACTCGTTTGATGGCTCTTCTCCTTTAAGACACAACTGGTATCGAGTTGTAGGTGGAGAGGTGACCGCAGACTGTCTGAGCCGAGACTCGGTGCTGAACTTCAACTCCGAGCTCATGGACAGTGAGTTACCATTAAGATATGTTTTCATTCATCATCCAGACATTTAAATGAGCATTTTCATCTGGCCATTTTCAGGCCTTCCCGCTCAGGACACTCCATCGCTGGAAAGCTTTTCTAATATTAACTACCAATAAAGTTCTTGCCTGATCATAATTCTTCTTTTTCCTTTGAGCTTTCTCTTTTGTAGTGCCATCTCAGTCTTTCTACAGTCTTCATATCTTCCTCTTGCTCATTCTCTCTCCTTCATCATCTTGATTGGACATGCCCCCTACTGTTGATTGACTCACTCTCTCTCCTCTCCCTATCATGAGTGGCCCTGCCCCTACTGCTGATTGATTCACTCTCTCCTCTCCCTATCATGAGTGGCCCTGCCCCTACTGCTGATTGGCCCACTCTCTCCTCCCCATCATGAGTGGCCCTGCCCCTACTGCTGATTGGCCCACTCTCTCCTCCCCATCATGAGTGGCCCTGCCCCTACTGCTGATTGGCCCACACTCTCCTCCCCATCATGAGTGGCCCTGCCCCTACTGCTGATTGGCCCACTCTCTCCTCCCCATCATGAGTGGCCCTGCCCCTACTGCTGATTGGCCTCTCTCCTCCCCATCATGAGTGGCCCTGCCCCTACTGCTGATTGGCCCACTCTCTCCTCCCCATCATGAGTGGCCCTCCCCCTACTGCTGATTGGCCCACACTCTCCTCCCCATCATGAGTGGCCCTGCCCCTACTGCATTGCCCCTCTCTCCTCCCCATCATGAGTGGCCCTGCCCCTTCTGCTGATTGGCCCACTCTCTCCTCCCCATCATGAGTGGACACGCCCCTTACTGGTGATTGGCCCACTTTCTCCCCATCATGAGTGAACACGCCCCTTGCTACTGATTGGCCAACTATCTACTCCACATTCATGAATGGACACACCCTTCCTGCTGATTGGCCCACACTCTCCTCCACCATCATGAGTGAACATGCAGCCCTACTGCTGATTGGCCCACTCTCTACTTCCCCATGATGAGTGGACATGCCCCCTACTGCTGATTGGCTACAAGTGTGTTGTGCTGCTCAGTCCCATCCACTTCCAACAGCGTTTCTCAGAATCGCTTACTGCACCTACGTATATAAGTCCACTAATATATACTGATACTCTAACGAGTGCTTGTTGAGTGCATTGTTGGGGGGCTGTCTAAAGGGGACCATCTGAATAAAGTGATACCAAATGAGACTCACAGAGCCGAATGAAGCACATGTGTATTGTAGGGTCTGTCTGAAATGAATGAGGCTGACTGCACTGCACTCTGTCCCGCCAGAGAGGCCGCGTTACGCTGAGAGCTGGGACTTCGAGGTGTCCGGCTCTTCCTTCCTGCAGTTTGATCTCAGCATGGGCTGCAGTAAAGCTGCGTCTCCAGCCCACGGCGTCCGTTTGGAGTTCTCCACAGACTGTGGCCGCCACTGGACACTCGTCACGCCCGAGTGTGTGCCGCCCGCCATCGGCTGCTCCGGATATAGCCAGCGCTCGGTGTACAGCGCGCCTCAGTATCTGCAGTGGAGGAGGGTCACTGTCTACCTGCCAAGCGCTGCCATGTACGACTCTTTACACGTCTGCACAGATGATTGTATACACACACCTCAGCCCCATTCACTCATATATCACTGAACGTTTATACTTATAACTGTGGCAGCAACAGAGTCAGGCTTTATTTCTATAGCGCATTTTGCAATAGAGATTGATTCAAAGCAGCTTCACAGTTCCTCCAGTAACGTTAATAAAACGTTTGTTCAAAGTTATGTGGTCTTTAATAAAGTTCTCAAAATGTTAGCAGAAAAAAATTGTTCAGAGAACATTCGAAAGTAACGCTCTGAAAACATTCAAAATTAATGTTCAGAGAACATTCAAGAGTAACGCTCAGAAAACTGTCAAGAGTAACGCTCAGAACATTCAAAAGTAACGCTCAGAAAACATTCAAGAGTAACTCTCAGAGAACACTCAAGAGTAATGCTCAGAGAACATTCAAAAGTAACACTCTGAGAACATTCAAGAGTAATGCTCAGAGAACATTCAAAAGTAACATTCAGAGAACATTCAAAAGTAATGCTCAGAGAACATTCAAAAGTAACGCTCTGAGAACATTCAAAAGTAACGTTCAGTAACGTTCAGAGAACACTCAAGAGTAACGCTCAGAAAACACTCAAGTAACGCTCAGAGAACACTCAAGAGTAACACTCAGAGAACATTCAAGAGTAACGCTCAGAGAACACTCAAGAGTAACGCTCAGAGAACACTCAAGAGTAACACTCAAAGAACACTCAAGAGTAACGCTCAGAGAACACTCAAGAGTAACGCTCAGAGAACACTCAAGAGTAACGCTCAGAGAACACTCAAGAGTAACGCTCAGAGAACACTCAAGAGTAACACTCAGAGAACATTCAAGAGTAACGCTCAGAGAACACTCAAGAGTAACACTCAGAGAACACTCAAGAGTAACACTCAGAGAACATTCAAGAGTAACATTCAGAGAACACTCAAGAGTAACACTCAGAGAACATTCAAGAGTAACGCTCAGAGAACACTCAAGAGTAACGCTCAGAGAACACTCAAGAGTAACACTCAAAGAACACTCAAGAGTAACACTCAGAGAACATTCAAGAGTAACGCTCAGAGAACACTCAAGAGTAACGCTCAGAGAACATTCAAGAGTAACGCTCAGAGAACACTCAAGAGTAACACTCAGAGAACACTCAAGAGTAACGCTCAGAGAACACTCAAGAGTAACGCTCAGAGAACACTCAAGAGTAACGCTCAGAGAACACTCAAGAGTAACACTCAGAGAACATTCAAGAGTAACGCTCAGAGAACACTCAAGAGTAACACTCAGAGAACACTCAAGAGTAACACTCAGAGAACATTCAAGAGTAACATTCAGAGAACATTCAAAAGTAATGCTCAGAGAACATTCAAAAGTAACACTCTGAGAACATTCAAGAGTAATGCTCAGAGAACATTCAAAAGTAACACTCTGAGAACAGTCAAAAGTAACGCTCTGAGAACATTCAAAAGTAATGTTCAGAGAACATTCAAAAGTAATGCTCAGAGAACATTCAAAAGTAACGCTCTGAGAACATTCAAAAGTAACGTTCAGTAACGTTCAGAGAACACTCAAGAGTAACGCTCAGAAAACACTCAAGTAACGCTCAGAGAACACTCAAGAGTAACACTCAGAGAACATTCAAGAGTAACGCTCAGAGAACACTCAAGAGTAACGCTCAGAGAACACTCAAGAGTAACGCTCAGAGTACACTCAAGAGTAACACTCAAAGAACACTCAAGAGTAACGCTCAGAGAACACTCAAGAGTAACGCTCAGAGAACACTCAAGAGTAACGCTCAGAGAACACTCAAGAGTAACGCTCAGAGAACACTCAAGAGTAACGCTCAGAGAACACTCAAGAGTAACGCTCAGAGAACACTCAAGAGTAACACTCAGAGAACATTCAAGAGTAACGCTCAGAGAACACTCAAGAGTAACACTCAGAGAACACTCAAGAGTAACACTCAGAGAACATTCAAGAGTAACACTCAGAGAACATTCAAAAGTAACGCTCAGAGAACACTCAAGAGTAACGCTCAGAGAACACTCAAGAGTAATGCTCAGATAACACTCAAGAGTAATGCTCAGATAACACTCAAGAGTAACGCTCAGATAACACTTAAGAGTAACGCTCAGAGAACACTCAAGAGTAACGTTCAGAGAACACTCAAGAGTAACGCTCAGAGAACACTCAAGAGTAATGCTCAGATAACACTCAAGAGTAACACTCAGAGAACACTCAAGAGTAATGCTCAGATAACACTCAAGAGTAACACTCAGAGAACACTCAAGAGTAATGCTCAGATAACACTCAAGAGTAACGCTCAGAGAACACTCAAGAGTAACGTTCAGAGAACACTCAAGTAACGCTCAGAGAACACTCAAGAGTAACGCTCAGATAACACTCAAGAGTAACGCTCAGAGAACACTCAAGAGTAATGCTCAGATAACACTCAAGAGTAACACTCAGAGAACACTCAAGAGTAATGCTCAGATAACACTCAAGAGTAACGCTCAGAGAACACTCAAGAGTAATGCTCAGATAACACTCAAGAGTAACGCTCAGAGAACACTCAAGAGTAACGTTCAGAGAACACTCAATAGTAACGCTCAGAGAACACTCAAGAGTAACGTTCAGAGAACATTCAAAGTAACACTCAGGGAACATTCAAGAGTAACGCTCAGAGAACACTCAAGAGTAACGCTCAGAGAACACTCAAGAGTAATGCTCAGAGAACATTCAAAAGTAACGCTCAGAGAACACTCAAGAGTAACGCTCAGAGAACACTCAAGAGTAATGCTCAGATAACACTCAAGAGTAAAGCTCAGAGAACACTCAAGAGTAACGTTCAGAGAACACTCAAGAGTAACGCTCAGAGAACACTCAAGAGTAAAGCTCAGAGAACACTCAAGAGTAACGTTCAGAGAACACTCAAGAGTAACATTCAGAGAACATTCAAGAGTAACGCTCAGAGAACACTCAAGAGTAACGTTCAGAGAACATTCAAAAGTAACGCTCAGAGAACACTCAAGAGTAACGTTCAGAGAACACTCAAGAGTAACGCTCAGAGAAGATTCAAGAGTAACAATCAGAGAACACTCAAAAGTAACGCTCAGAGAACACTCAAGAGTAACGCTCAGAGAACACTCAAGAGTAACGCTCAGAGAACACTCAAAAGTAACGCTCAGAGAACACTCAAGAGTAACACTCAGAGAACACTCAAGAATAACGCTCAGAGAACATTCAAGAGTAACAATCAGAGAACACTCAAGAGTAACACTCAGAGAACATTCAAGAGTAACAATCAGAGAACACTCAAGAGTAACACTCAGAGAACACTCAAGAATAACGCTCAGAGAACATTCAAGAGTAACAATCAGAGAACACTCAAGAGTAACACTCAGAGAACACTCAAAAGTAACGCTCAGAGAACATTCAAGAGTAACGCTCAGAGAACACTCAAGAGTAACGCTCAGAGAACATTCAAGAGTAACGCTCAGAGAACACTCAAGAGGAACGCTCAGAGAACACTCAAGAGTAACGCTCAGAGAACACTCAAGAGTAACGCTCAGAGAACATTCAAGAGTAACGCTCAGAGAACACTCAAGAGTAACGCTCAGAGAACATTCAAGAGTAACAATCAGAGAACATTCAAGAGTAACGTTCAGAGAACACTCAAGAGTAACGCTCAGAGAACATTCAAGAGTAACGTTCAGAGAACACTCAAGAGTAACGCTCAGAGAACATTCAAGAGTAACAATCAGAGAACATTCAAGAGTAACACTCAGAGAACACTCAAAAGTAACGCTCAGAGAACACTCAAAAGTAACGTTCAGAGAACACTCAAGAGTAACAATCAGAGAACATTCAAGAGTAACAATCAGAGAACATTCAAGAGTAACACTCAGAGAACACTCAAAAGTAACGCTCAGAGAACATTCAAGAGTAACGTTCAGAGAACACTCAAGAGTAACGCTCAGAGAACATTCAAGAGTAACAATCAGAGAACATTCAAGAGTAACACTCAGAGAACACTCAAAAGTAACGCTCAGAGAACACTCAAGAGTAACGCTCAGAGAACACTCAAGAGTAACAATCAGAGAACACTCAAGAGTAACGCTCAGAGAACACTCAAAAGTAACGTTCAGAGAATACTCAAGAGTAACGCTCAGAGAACACTCAAGAGTAACGCTCAGAGAACACTCAAGAATAACGCTTAGAACATTCAAGAGTAACAATCAGAGAACACTCAAGAGTAACGCTCAGAGAACGCTCAAGAGTAACGCTCAGAGAACATTCAAGTGTAACAATCAGAGAACACTCAAGAGTAACGCTCAGAGAACACTCAAGAGTAACGCTCAGAGAACACTCAAGAGTAACGCTCAGAGAACATTCAAGAGTAACGCTCAGAGAACATTCAAGAGTAACACTCAGAGAACACTCAAGAGTAACGCTCAGAGAACACTCAAGAGTAACGCTCAGAGAACATTCAAGAGTAACACTCAGAGAACACTCAAGAGTAACGCTCAGAGAACACTCAAGAGTAACGCTCAGAGAACACTCAAGAGTAACGCTCAGAGAACACTCAAGAGTAAACAGAGAACATTCAAGAGTAACACTCAGAGAACACTCAAGAGTAACGCTCAGAGAACACTCAAGAGTAACGCTCAGAGAACATTCAAGAGTAACAATCAGAGAACACTCAAGAGTAACGCTCAGAGAACATTCTAGAGTAACGCTCAGAGAACATTCAAGAGTAACGCTCAGAGAACACTCAAGAGTAACGCTCAGAGAACATTCAAGTGTAACAATCAGAGAAAACTCAAGAGTAACGCTTAGAGAACATTCAAGAGTAACAATCAGAGAACACTCAAAAGTAACGCTCAGCGAACACTCAAGAGTAACGCTCAGAGAACACTCAAGAGTAACACTCTCACACAGCTCAGAGAACATAATTTTTTTATATTTTTAATCAAACTTAACGGGAACTTAATTAGCAAAATGTTCTTAGAATATATTTTCCTATCTAGGTTCACAGTAATAAGCAGGAAAATAACAATGATCTAAACTTCATCAAATCTAAGGTAAATTCACATTTACATTGTCCTTTATAGTCATGTCAACACTAAACCCTTCTTCCTGGTTCGTGTAGTTCACCTAGAACGAGGTTCCGCTGGATTCAGCCGGTGTTTGCTCCCGGAGCTGATGGCTGGATGCTGGACAATGTGCTGCTGACGCCCGGCTGCCCGTGGATGTGCTCCGGACACGGCCTGTGTGACAGCGGACACTGCATGTGAGTCTCGACAACAGATATCTCCTGATAAACTCGAACGCTCCGCAGAGATCCTGCGCTTACAGTGGCTTTTCTCTCTCACACAGCTGTGACAGGGGCTTCGGTGGGCCTCACTGTGTGCCTCTGGTCGCTCTGCCGTCTGTTCTGAAGGAAGATTTCAATGAGAACCTGAAGCCGGAGATCTGGCCGGAGGTGTATGGGGCAGAGCGGGGGACGCTGAGCGGAGAGCCTCTGAAATCAGGAACGGCCCTCATCTTCAAAGGCGTGAGTATAGTGTGAAATACTGCTCTGGGTTTTATCAGCTAATGTCCATAAATCAGATTGTTTGCTCTGGATGACTGTCCTGTTCTCTGCAGGAGGGAATGCGAATGCTGGTGTCAACAGATCTAGACTGCACAAACACCATGTACATCCAGTTTTCATTCAAGTTCATAACAAAAGGTGGGTCTGGTGTTAAGCATGTTCAGTCTCCAGGCTTTGTCCTGGTCTTCTGTCGGCTGTAAACACATGTTGTGTGTGTGTGTGTGCAGGTGTGCCCGAGCGCTCTCACTCTGTGTTGCTGCAGTATTCAGTGAATGGAGGGATCAGCTGGCTGCTTATAGACGAGTTTTACTTCCCCACTTCCACAGACACACTGTTCGTTCACATGTCTTTGCCTCCCAGTGCACAAACCAACGCCACACGGTTTCGGTTATGGCAGCCGTACAACAGTGGTAAGAAAGTCACGGTCTTGCAAACTGACCCACACAATCACAAGTGCCACGCGGACATGAGTTAGTTCATAACATTGAAGAAGGGCACAATAGGTCCTGTTTAAAGTAAAAGTAGCACACTACTCTTCTAAATCTTGATGTTGTTTTTGAGCTCTACTAGAACAGTGGACACGCCCCCCTACTGCTGATTGGCTCACTCTCTCTCCTACCCCACCATCAGTGGACACGCCCCCTACTGCTAATTGGCTCACTCTATCTCCTCCCCCATCAAGAGTGGACACGCTCCCCTACTGCTGATTTGCTCACTCTCTCTCCTTCCCCACCATGAGTGGACACGCCTCCAACCACTGATTGCCTCACTCTCTCTCCTCCCCCACCACGTGTGGAGACGCCCCTACTGCTGATTGATTCATTCTCTTCTTCCCTCACCATGAGTAAACCCGCCCCCTACTACTGATTGGCTCACTCTCTCTCCTCCCCCATCATGAGTGAACACGCCCTCTACTGCTGATTTGCTCACTCTCTCTCCTCCCCCATCATGAGTGAACACGCCCCCTACTGCTGATTGGCTCACTCTCTCTCTACCCACACCATGAGTGGACACTCCCCCTAATGCTGATTTGCTCACTCTCTCTCCTCCCCCACCATCAGTGGACACGCCCCCTACTGCTAATTGGCTCACTCTATCTCCTCCCCCATCAAGAGTGGACACGCTCCCCTACTGCTGATTTGCTCACTCTCTCTCCTCCCCCACCATCAGTGGACACGCCCCCTACTGCTAATTGGCTCACTCTATCTCCTCCCCCATCAAGAGTGGACACGCTCCCCTACTGCTGATTTGCTCACTCTCTCTCCTTCCCCACCATCAGTGGACACGCCTCCTTCCACTGATTGGCTCACTCTCTCTCCTCCCCCACCACGTGTGGAGACGCCCCTACTGCTGATTGATTCACTCTCTCCTCCCCCACCATGAGTAAACCCGCCCCCTACTGCTGATTAGCTCACTCTCTCTCCTCCCCCATCATGAGTGAACACGCCCCCTACTGCTGATTTGCTCACTCTCTCTCCTCCCCCATCATGAGTGAACACGCCCCCTACTGCTGATTGGCTCACTCTCTCTCTACCCACACCATGAGTGGACACTCCCCCTAATGCTGATTGGCTCACTCTCTCTCTCCTCGACCATCATGAGTGAACACGCCCCTACTGCTGATTGGCTCACTCTCTCTCCTCCCCCATCATGAGTGGACATGGCACCTACTGCTGATTTGCTCACTCTCTCCTCCCCACCATGAGTAAACACGCCCCTACTGCTGATTGGCTCACTCTCTCTCCTCCCCACCATAAGTAAACACGCCCCCTACTGCTGATTGACTCATTCTCTCTCCTCCCCCATCATGAGTGTACACGCCCCCTACTGCTGATTGGCTCACTCTCTCTCTTCCCCACCATGACTGGACACGCCCCCTACTGCTGATTGGCTCACTCTCTCTCCTCCCCCATCATGAGTGGACACGCCCCCTACTGCTGATTGACTCACTCTCTCTCCTCCCCCATCATGAGTGAACACGCCGCCTACTGCTGATTAGCTCACTCTCTCTCCTCCCCATCATGAGTAAACCCGCCCCTACTGCTGATTAGCTCACTCTCTCTCCTCCCCACCATGACTGGACACGCCCCTACTGCTGATTGACCCACTCTCTCTCCTCCCCATCATGACTGGACACGCCCCTACTGCTGATTGGCTCACTCTCTCCTCCCCACCATGACTGGACACGCCCCCTACTGCTGATTGGCTCACTCTCTCTCCTCCCCCACCATGACTGGACACGCCGCCTACTGCTGATTAGCTCACTCTCTCTCCTCCCCATCATGAGTAAACCCGCCCCTACTGCTGATTGGCTCACTCTCTCTCCTCCCCCACCATGACTGGACACGCCCCCTACTGCTGATTGGCTCACTCTCTCTCCTCCCCCACCATGAGCGGACACACCAATTTTCCAAACATTCTTATGATGTTATTTGTTCTTGATGAATGTTAACATTAACCTTCTTGGAATACTTAAAATGGAATATCCTTCAAAGTATGTTATAATGTGAGTAGAAATAATATTGTACTAACATGATCATAAATTTTTAAATAATGTAATCAGGAGAAGAAAGCTGGTACTTTAACGCTTTAGAAACATTGCAAATCACGTTTTCATGCATAGATGTGCTGGCTGTGTTCAGTGTTTTGTCTGGTTGCTTCAGGTAAGAAGGAGGAGGTGTGGGTGATCGATGACCTGATCATAGATGGCAACAGCGTCAGTAGTCTGCCGGTTATACTGGAGAGCTTTGAGGCTGGGCCGCAGGAGGGGAACTGGCTGTTTTATCCCGGAGGAAACACTGGATTCTACTGCCCGTATCAGAGAGGAGGACTGTGAGTATCTCACTCGTGTTTGCCTCACATTAGCATGCCGTGTAAAACAGTGTAACACTCTCAAGGTGATGCACCACAGACTCAATACACACTGACTTCTAGCAGAACTGACTCAAACACAACAGGATCCTGCTAGTTAAGCCTCTGAGCGTCCACTGGGTCATGTGGCCCTCGCTGTGTTTGCAGGGAGGAGGACTCCTCCATGGTGTTTCTGTCCAGTGAGTTGGGCGAACACTCTATTACCACCAGAGACATTGATGTCAATGAGAACACCGTCATCCAGTTCGAGGTACTGGCATTTCAAAAGCCCTTTTCTTAAAGGGAATGTTTACCCAAAAATGAAAGTTTTAACAATTCTGTCCATCATCCATAATTTACTCGTCCTCATGTCGTTCCAAACCCATGAGACTTTCATTCATCTCCAGAACACAAATGAAGATATTTTTAAAGAAATCTGAGAGATTTCTGTCCTTCCATTGAAAGTCTATTAACTCAAAACTTGCTTCAAATGTTCATAATCATAAAATAAAACCATATTTTTTATTTTCCTGTACAAATATCTTAACAGTCTCAAATCAAGATACATGTACTTCAGATATTGTCTTGTTTTCTAAGTCTTGACTCCATGGGCAGATATTTGTTCTTGTTTTAAACACAAACTCACTTCATTTTGATGCATTTTTTCCACTAAACAAGACTTCAGTCATTTTGCTTCTCCAGTAAATGTGTCTTGATTTAAGAATGTTTGAAGTTTGAGCTGGAATAAGGCACTGAGGAAGAACAGCATGTTTTGCAGTGAATGAATCAAGCTGTTTAATCTTCTGAAGAGACTCAATCACTATATGATCAACAGATTGAATTTAGGCTTTTATTCACTTATAAACATTGATCAGTGAACACAGAGCTCATCAAATATGGTAAACGGAAGCTCAAGCATGAGAACCAATGAGATTCATTCTCATGCATCATGTGGCACGTTTGAGCTTCTGTTTACCATATTTGATGTGCTCTACGTTCACTGATCCATGATCTCTTTATGTTTTGAAGCGTCTGAGTTTTGGGTGAATAGACTTTAAATGGAGGGACAGAAATCTCTCAGATTTTGTTAAAATTATTAGATTATATAGATTAAAGAATGACATGAGGGCGAGGAATGATGACCGAATACTAATTTTTGGTTGAACTATCCCTTTGACTGTAGTTAAAGGCGAGTCGTTGTGATGTTGATTGGTCTCGGTCCAGTGGAACATCATTAACTGATTCTGTTCTAGATCAATGTGGGCTGCACAGCTGAAAGCTCTTCCCTGAACCCTGTGCGTCTGGAGTTTTCCCGGGACTTCGGAGCCACGTGGCATCTGCTGGTTCCTCTGTGTGCCGGCGGCCCGCGGCTCAGCTCGCTCTGCTCGACCGAACTCCACCCGGCCAGCGTCTACTATCCTGGAACCACGCAGGGCTGGAGGAGAGAGATGATCCACTTCGGAAAGCTCAGACTGTGCGGGTAAGTGAGACGGACACACCTGCATAACAACATTACATGCTTGGATCGTTCCGCTAACATTGAGTTTTTAACGCAACCAGAAGAGCGTTTGTTCATAACCTTGAGAGAAACGTTTTGAGCCGGGCCGCTGTTTGTTTTGACGGTTGTGTGGCCGCTGTTTGTTTTGACGGTTCTGTTTTCAGTGTGTAACAGTGTGTCTGTGCTCTGCAGGTCAGTGCGGTTCCGCTGGTTCCAAGGGTTTTACTCCAGCGGCGCGGCTCCGCCCACATGGGCCCTGGACAGTGTGTACATCGGCCCTCAGTGCCAGAACATGTGTAACGGCCACGGCGTGTGTGTCCGAGGCACTCACTGCATCTGTGATCAGGGTTACTCCGGCTCCGACTGCTCCAGTCCTGATGAGCCAAATACAGATTTCCTGAAGGAGGATTTTGAAGGTACAGAATAAAACAGATGTGCAGATGTGCATCATAATTTGTTTTGGGGAAGTTACTTTTAAAAGCAATGCGTTACAATATTGTGTTACTCCCTAATAAAGTAACTAATTTCGTTACCTAATTACTTTTTATAGAAAGTAATCCATTATGTTTTGCATTACTTTTTCTCTCATGGGCTGGACTTGCTTTTGGTGTAAAAGGGCTTTACATTGAAAATGGAACTTTTGTTTTTTGCTATTAAATACAAACAATAAGTCTAATATATCTCACCCACTAACTGGAGCCGTGATGAAGGGATCATCGGTGCTATTCTCTTCACCTGATTGGTGTATCTGTATTGATTGTCACACAGGTGGAGTTCTGGAGTCTGAACATTTCAAGTTGATGAGTGGAGGAAAACCTTCCAGAAAGTGTGGCATCACCACCAGCGGGAACCACCTGTTCTTCAGCGAGGACGGCTTGCGGATGCTGGAGACACTGGATCTGGACCTGTCTAATGCTAGGTATTCCACAAACACATGAGATTCACTGTGAAAAATGTGTCTCACGTCATTATTAATGTTCAAATGTGTGTTACGTGCAGGTTTATCCAGTTCTTCCTGAGGCTGGGCTGTGGGAAAGCGGCCCCTGATCCGCGCTCCCAGCCGGTGCTCCTGCAGTTCTCCGTGGATGGAGGGCTGAACTGGGCTCTGCTTCAGGAGTTCCTGTACAGCAACAGCAGTAACCAGGCTCACCTGGTGGCCCTGGAGATCCCTCTGAGAGCGCGGACTGCAGCCACACGCCTGCGCTGGTGGCAGCCGTCGGAGAACGGACACTTCCACAGTCCCTGGGTTATTGACAAAGTAAAGAGCCAAGACAGTACTGCGATACACTCATTAATACTGTATCAAATATTGCATTTGTGAAGGATCATGTGCCACTGAAGATGATAAATTCAGCTTTGATCACAGGAATAAATTACACTTTACTATATATTCACATAGAGAACAGCTGATTTACATTGGAGGAATATTTCAGAGTTTACTGTATTTTTGATCAGTCTTGGTGAGCAGAAAAGACTCTTTCATAAACATTAAAAATTCATAATTATTGCAAACGTTTAACCGGCAGTGTAAATGCTCTGTTGAAGATTGTACAAGGCATGTATGCTCTGTCTGTGTGGCTTGTGTATGAGAAGCGTGTTGTGATGTGTTGTGATGTGTGTGTGCAGCTGGTGGTGGGTGGCAGTGCCAGCGGTTGGGGGCCTCTGGAGGATGACTTCTCCTCCACAAACGGCCGCTCTTGGCTCCTGCACCCCGGCGGCACGCGGATGCCTGTGTGTGGCTCTGACGGGGAAGCCTTCGCCTTCATCGAGAAATCAAACACACGCTACGGCATCACCACCGACATCAGTCTGGGCCCGGATGCCTTCGTCCAGTTTGATTTCTCTGCCTCCTGCTCCGTCACCTCGTCCTGCTACAGTAGGTCACTGACCCCAGCGAGCCGCTCTGTGTTTGAATGAACAGAAGGCTTTGCTCTGACGGCTGTGTGTGTTCATGTGTCCGCAGCGGTGGAGCTTGAGTACTCTTTGGATCTGGGCCTCACGTGGCTGCCGCTGGTCAGGGATTGTTTACCCACAAGTCCAGATTGCTCTTCGTACACACTGCAGAAGCTGTTGGTGTCAGATACTTACAACAAGTGGGGCCGAGTTACTTTACCCATACCACACTACGCCAGGTAAACACACACACACTTGCACAAACAGTACATCAGTCACGTCTAACACTGTGTCCTAACCAGATGAGATACGACTACGAGACGTGATGAATCAATCCAAAATCACAGCCAATCAGAAGAGCGTGTGGGCGGAGTCTCTCTGCAAACACACTGCACTCGCAACTAAATCAATCCAAAATCACAGCCAATCAGAAGAGCGTTTGGGCGGAGTCTCTCTGCAAGCGCATTTCACTCACAACCAAATCAATTCAAAATCACAGCCAATCAGAAGAGCACGTGGGCGGAGTCTCTCTGCAAACGAACTGCATTAGCAACCAAATCAATTGAAAATCACAGCCAATCAGAAGAGAGTGTGGGTGGAGTCTCTCTGCAAACGCACTGCACCCGCAACCAAATCAGTCCAAAATCACAGCCAATCAGAAGAGCGTGTGGGCGGAGTCTCTCTGCAAACGCACTGCACTCGCAACCGAATCAATCCAAAATAACAGCCAATCAGAAGAGCGTGTGGGCGGAGTCTCTCTGCAAACGCACTGCACCCGCAACCGAATCAATTAAAAATCACAGCCAATCAGAAGAGTGTGTGGGCGGAGTCTCTCTGCAGGCCCACTGCACTCACAACCGAATCAATCCAAAATCACAGCCAATCAGAAGAGCACGTGGGCGGAGTCTCTCTGCAAACGAACTGCATTAGCAACCAAATCAATTGAAAATCACAGCCAACCAGAAGAGAGTGTGGGTGGAGTCTCTCTGCAAACGCACTGCACCCGCAACCAAATCAGTCCAAAATCACAGCCAATCAGAAGAGCGTGTGGGCGGAGTCTCTCTGCAAACGCACTGCACTCGCAACCGAATCAATCCAAAATAACAGCCAATCAGAAGAGCGTGTGGGCGGAGTCTCTCTGCAAACGCACTGCACCCGCAACCGAATCAATTAAAAATCACAGCCAATCAGAAGAGTGTGTGGGCGGAGTCTCTCTGCAGGCCCACTGCACTCACAACCGAATCAATCCAAAATCACAGCCAATCAGAAGAGAGTGTGGGCGGAGTATCTCTGCAGGCCCACTGCACTCGCAACCGAATCAATCCAAAATCACAGCCAATCAGAAGAGAGTGTGGGCGGAGTATCTCTGCAGGCCCACTGCACTCGCAACCGAATCAATCCAAAATCACAGCCAATCAGAAGAGCGTGTGGGCAGAGTCTCTATGCAAACGCAGTGTTAATTTCATCATTTGAAAGCTTAAACACATTCTGTGAATACCGTTTTATAACTGCTTTTCCATGGAATTGCTACTTTAAACATTTCAGTTGCTAAATTTTTGTTATATCAACTATTCAACAAATTTGGAACATAACTTGGTTTTATGCATGGCTTTAATTTCATAGTAATATCGGAGGGGTGACAGTATCTGAGATTATCATTGTCGGTGTTCTAGCCGTGATCGGTGTCGCAGAAATAGAAACATTTTTAAAATAGAATTCGCTGTGGCTCATTGTGTATCGCCATTGGATAAAAACTGATTGACTTGAAAAGGCTGGGTTAGGACAGAAAACACTTGAACGTTTCTATATTGTTTCGTGTTGAATGCTCAGGTCCACAGCCACGCGGTTCCGCTGGTTCCAGCCGGCACCCTTCGATAAGCAGCAGACGTGGGCTCTGGATAACCTGTACATCGGTGATGGCTGTCCTGACATGTGCTCCGGACATGGCCGCTGTAGACAGAGCTCCTGTGTGTAAGTCAGGCTCCGTCTCAGCTCAGGCTTTCAGGACGTCGGCTCTTCCTCACGCCTCTTCTCTTTCAGATGTGACCCTGAGTGGGGAGGCGAGTTCTGCGACGAGCCCCTGGTCTCTCTGCCCGTCCAGCTGAAGGACAGCTTCAGTCGAGCCCCGGCGCTCAATCATTGGCACCTGCTGACCGGCGGCAAGATCAGCATCGTCTGCGGCGCGGTGGCCTCTGGATCGGCCCTGCACTTCAGCGGGGTAAAGCCCTCCGTCCTTCAGTCCCCCACTAGAAATTTTAAGTTCCCAGAATGTTCTCAGATGGTCAGGATGTGGAGTTCTTTAAAGGGTCAGGGGACGTTATTTGGCGGACCTTCAAGAAACATTCAAGAAGTTCTGGGAATGTTTAGGGGACCATTACTATAGGACATTCCCTCTACACTACATCCCACATAACGTAATAAAGACCCCTAAATTAGGACCTATTAAGGCTTTGCTAATGAGGGTCAGTAAAACACAGGATTTTAGAGAACTTTCACCTTTAGAGAACGTCCCCTTCTACGTGGGTCTAACAGGGAACGTTCTCTCAAACTCATGAACAAATGTTCCTCCAGTAACATTAATAGAACGTTTGTTTAAAATGATCTGGTCTTTAAGAATGTTCTCAAAATGTTAGCACCAAAACATTATGATTTTAAATGTTGCTACTTGTTTCAGAACGTTCAGAGAACATTCCCATTATGTTTGAAAAATGATACAATGGAATGTTTCCTTAAGGTTCACATAACCAAGAAAAAAAAACACACTTAAAAACACTTTTTTAATAAGAAAGTTAGCTAAATGTTTATCTTAACATATTTTTGTCAGCTGGGTCATGATGTTAGAATTTAGTAATTTAACAAGAACAGATAAAAACTAAATGCAAAATCACAGATTTGACGAGTATTCCCGCTCTCACAGTTAATCCTGAGCACAACCGTCGGCGAAGATCTTCTTTTCCTGAAGATTGAGTCCCAGGAGTCTTGTGGATTGGAGCTTGTTTTCCTCTAAGGCTTTTTATAGTTTGCTCCATCCATTTTTCATGGAGTCTTTATGAGTTCCGCGTCCCTGCTGTCCTTCTCCGTAGGGATGATGGTCTCCAGCTCCACGGTGAGGCACAAAAGCTCAATTTTACTTTCATCAGACCGTGAAATCTTCCTGCAGATGCTCGTGTCTCTTGAATGCCTCTGAGCAAACTCCATCTCAGATATCATATGAGTTTATTCAGAAAAACTTCACCCTGCCAGCTTTCCATATAAATCTTAAATTGAAGTCAAATCTGTCATTCTAACTATCTAAAGTCTCAAGTCTAGTTTGTGTATAGAGCAGTTTATGACCACACTGTTAACCAAACGTCTTTCCTAGCGAACAAGTTGCTAACATTCCCATTAACTTTCTGAATGTTTAAAACATCCAGTTCTTTAAAAAAATTTGGTTGTGTGAACATTAAGGGAACATTTCATTGCATCATTCTTCAAACATTATGGGAACATTACTTCTGAATGTTCTCTGAACAAATGTTTTCAAGTAACAAGTAAAGATTTAATTCTGTGATGAACTCAAATGTCCCTGTTGTTTGTCCTCCGATGGCCAGAGCTGCTCTCGTCAGCTGGTGACGGTGGATCTCAATCTGACCAGTGCTGAATTCATCCAGTTCTACTTCATGTACGGCTGTATGATCGCGCCCAGCAACCGTAACCAGGGCGTTCTGCTGGAGTTCAGTGTGAACGCTGGGATCAGCTGGAGTCTGCTGACCGAGATCTTCTACGACCAGTACAGCAAACCTGAGTGAGTCTCTCAACCAGGAATGAAGACAGTATTCATTCTTAAAATTCCAAGCCTGATCTTGATCTATGCCGTACAGCGCTGGACTCTGTCATTGTTTTGAAAATACACATATATACTTTATATTGCCCAAAGATTTGTGACGCCTGCCTTTACATGCACATGAGCTTTAATGCCATCCCATTCTTAATCCGAAGGGTTTAATATGGACTTGGCCCACCCTTTGCAGCTCTAACAGCTTCAGCTCTTCTGGGAAGGCTTTTCACTAGGTTTAGGAGTGTGTCCCTAAACTGATCCCACAAAGTTGGGAGCATGAAATTGTCCAAAATGTCTTGGTGAAGCATTAAGTTCCTTTCACTGGAACTAAGGGGCCAACCCCTGAAAAACAACCCCACCCCATAATCCCCCCTCCACCAAACTTTACACTTGGCACAATGCAGTCAGGCGAGTCCCGTTCCCCTGGCAACCACCAAACCCAGACTTGTCCATGGGATGGTCAGACAGAGAAGCGTGATTGGTCACTCAGAGAACACGTCTCACTGCTCTAGAGTCCAGTGGTGGCGTGCTTTACCCCACTGCATCCCACGCTTTGCATTGCTCTTGGTGATGTAAGGCTTGGATGAGCTGCTCGGCCATGGAAACCCATTCCATGAAGCTCTCTCCGCACTGTTCCTGAGCTCATCTGAAGGCCACAGGAGTTTGGAGGTCTGGAGCGATTGACTCTGCAGAAAGTTGGTGACTTCTGCTCACTGTGACCCTCAGCATGCGCTGACCCCGCTCTGGGATTTCACTTCGTGGCTGAGTTGCTGTTGTTCCCAATCGCTTCCTCTTTGTTATAATCCCACTAACAGTTGAGCGTGGAATATTTAGTAGTGAGGAAATGTCAGGAATGGCCTTATTGCACAGGTGGCAACCTATCCCGGTCCCACGCTTGAGTTCACTGAGCTCCTGAGAGCGAGCCATTCTCTCACAAATGTGTGTAGAAGCGTCTGCATGCCTAGTGCTTGATTTATACACCTGTGGCCATGAAGGGATTCAACACCTGAACTCAGTGTTTGGAGGGGCGGCCCAATACTTTTGGCAATATAGTAATATATACTTTTCTTCCAGATTGGAATCTGATCTGGTGAATTGATCTCCTGTGGTTAGTGCATGTTGGCTGTCTCTAAGAATCATGTGTTCCTCCGGTTCAGGTTTGTGAATGTGCTGCTGCCGGCTGCGGCGCGGGCCGTGGGTGTTCGGATCCGCTGGTGGCAGCCGCAGCACGACGGGGCGGATCGGAGCGACTGGGCTCTGGATAATGTGCTGATCTCCGGCTCAGATGCTCACGCTCAGATCTCAGACACGTTTGGAGGAGTGGCGCTGCCCAGTCATGAGCGAGCGCCCGCCGACGGCACACACAGCAGCTCGCCGTCCCATCACGAGGAAACCATCGGTACGAACTCTCAGAGATAGCTCTTTACAGAGCTGCTTCATGCTCAAACAGCAACATTACACACTAAATGACTTTAAATGACTGTGATGTTGATCAGTCAGTCTGGGCCGTAGCTCTCACACATATTCACTCGAATCCGTTTTCGTTTCAGTGAGTGATCACTGGCTGTTTTCTGAAGACTGCTCCGTGAAGCGTTTCTGCAGCTCTCCGGACGGAGTCATGGTGTGTGGAAACACTGATGGACAGGAGGTTTACGCTGTTACACATGACATAGTTCCTACCAAAGGCTGGGTCATGCAGTTCAAGGTAAACGCTCACTGACGCGCAGACTGCCATTGGTTTACACACACATTTCCAGTGGTGGACATTTTTCAAGTATCTGTACTTTATGAGTAGTTTTTATTTTGGGAAACGTTAACTTCACTACATTCCAAGGCGTAGTTTTTACTCTGCATTCCATTTTTCTTCATGACAAAAATCATTAGGATATTAAGATCATGTTCCATGAAGATATGTTGTGAATGTCCTACTGTAAATATATCATAAACATATTATTAGTAGTAATATGCATTGCTAAGGACTTAATTTGGACAACTTCAAAGGAGATTTTCTCAATATTTAGATGTTTTTAACCATCAGATTCCAGATTTCCAAATAGTTGTATCTTGGCCAAATATTGTCCTAACAAACCACACATCAATGGAAAGCTTATTTATTAATTTATTATTTATCTTAAAAAAACAGATAAACCCTGACTGAGTATTCCAGCTCCCACAGTGGTGTGTGTGTGTGTGTGTGTGTGTGTGTAGATGGCGGTCGGCTGCAGCGTGCCGGAGAAGCCTGCGGAGAGGCAGGTTCATGTTCAGTACTCGGTGAACTTCGGCGTGACCTGGAAGTACCTGGTGCCTCAGTGTTTGCCCGCGGACCCTCGGTGTGGAGGTCAGGTGTCGCAGCCGTCCGTCTTCTTCCCAGCCGATGGGTGGAAGCGAGCCGTCTACCCTCTACCGGACAGCCTCGCTGACACGTGAGATACGCACACACATCACAATAAACCATCATCATGATGTTAGCTGGGAGTGTTGATTCAGGCGGTGATGACTGTCCACAGAACGGTGCGGTTTCGCTTCTACCAGAGGCATTCGGACACGCAGTGGGCTCTGGAGAACTTCTACATCGGCCCAGCCTGTGAGAAGCACTGTGGAGGTCATGGAGACTGCCTGGACCAGCAGTGCCTGTGTGACCCCGGGTTCTCCGGGCCCAGCTGCTACGCCAGCGCCACGCTGAAGGTAACGCAGAGCACATGCGTGTTTGAACACACACACGGCAGCGCTGCACACGTCACGCTCTCACTGTTCCCCAGCAGGCCTCGCTGAAGGAGCGCTTCGACTGGGCCGGGGCCCGCGGGCCGCAGTGGCAGACGCTGGAGGGCGGGTCGCCCTGTACGGACTGTAGGGTGCTGGTGGAGGGAACAGCTCTGTACTTCAGCGGAGCCGGAGCCAGACAGGCCGTCACCAGCGATCTGGACCTGCGTGGGGCGAAGTAACCACACATTTATCACACACATTACATACTCTATGTCCAACCCTTCAGTCTCAGACATCAGCACTTCTTCTGAAGGCCCGAGAGATGCTGTGATGAGCTGAACTCTTTGACCCCATTTGCTTCACAGAATGTTCCCAAAACTCACATTTAGTTTTTGGTTAGACATGAAAATAGGATGATTGTCCCCTAAAATGCTCATGAAGCAGAACACATCAAACAATAATCAAAGAAATACCGCTAACCTCTTCAGTATGATCATTAGGGGTTCAAGAGCTGAAACTCTATTGGTACATTTTCCATGGATCAGCATTGACCCCTAAAACTGATCGGGCAGATCAAACCGTAAGTCGTAGAGACTTGAAACTTTGACGGCTGGTAGTCCTCACACCGCCTACAACCTCACCAAGGCTCGCCCTGATCGGCCTGACGGGGGCGCTACAGCCAGCAAAAATACAAAATGGCTCATAACTCCTTAGGCGTAGGCTCAAGTGTCTTATTTCAGTGGGATCCTTGGCTCAAGATGGACAAAATGCATACCTCAGATTTGTTCATTGAAACTCAACACACCTGTGTAAGAGCTCGTTCTGCGGTCGCGTGAAAAAGGACACGGCGACTGGCCACTTGGTGGCACTGTAACAGGAAAAACATTAAAATGGCTATAACTTCTTCACCGTTAGTCCAATTGACTTGAAAATATGCTTGCAGTGTCTTTGTCCGAGGTGCTATGATTGTCTATGAGGACACTTGCACCGGAGGCTGGTCAGAACGAAACTCAGTGGGCATGTTTGCCTGTGAGAAATTCGAAAGAAATTGGCCATGGGAGGTTTTTTTTAAATGCATAAAGGGTTGTGTATCGCACGATTTTTCGTACACAGCCATGACATTCATACCACATGGTAGAACTCCTCATGCTGAGCAACTTTGCCTCAAGGACCGCCGCTGTCCGTCGAATCGTTCACTAATTATTGGAGATTATTTAAAAAACCTACTTTGGGAAACTAGCCCTAGGTTTTTGGCTCAACCTCGATAAAACCACTGCGGCACAATTCTCGGGACTCTCCAGGTCAATAGTTATCAAAAATGTTCTCTGGCCTTAGGACAGCTATAGCAGGGTCATTTAAAAAACAGGCGCGGCCAAGTCTAAGCTAAAAGAAAACTCAAGAGCTTTGCTTCATTACATGAGCACATGCGGCACATGATTCTAAAGCATGCATTCTTTTATGGAGATTGGCCCATAGGTGGCGCTATAACTGTTAAAAAGGTCTCAAAATTATGTGTTTCTATGGCAAATCCCTCTTCCGATCTGATTTGCGCACAACTTCGCAAAACCATATATATATCCAAAGGTAAATTGCCTGTAAATGGTCTTTTCCTTTTATGATTTAATTGGTTACATGCTGCTAAATGAAATGATGCTCGCAGCTATATTTATAATCCAGTCTGATCGAATTTCTACATTGCATTAAATGCTGTATTACAGTAATGTCAGGCATGTAATTCTGCAACATGTAGTTTATGATTTTGAAAACATTTAAAGCTCGGGGTAGATTGTCACACAAAAACATATGCAATGTTTTAATTAGAAGGTTACTCTAAAACCTAACCCTTCCTGCAATGTTCTGTAAACGTTATTTTATGGTTGTAAACAATATAACCCTCAAAGAACATTCCTATATTTTGATTATTTGGTTATCAAAAACAAATACTAACGTTATGGGAACGTTGTGTTTTAGCTCACTGTAATAGCCCATGACTGTAAGTGTATTCTCATATTAATAACTTGTGCCTGTTCCAGATTTGTGGAGTATTGGGCTAAAATCGGCAGTGAGGAGAATGTTACGCTGTGCCATCGTCCAACGTGTCGGAGAGAGGGCGTGTTGTTGGATTATTCTATTGATGGAGGTATGTTTCATTAACACAGACACATAATCAATTGAAAATTGCTTCAAAATAAATCCTACACCATTATTTCCCAGTGCATGTTGAAGAAACGCAGCTAATGACTTCAGGATTACCTGTTGTGTTGTTGTTGTGCTCTACTAGAGCAGGTTTTCCTGCTGGAGTGTTGATTATTCCTCATATTCTCCATTGTTGCGGCTCCTCTCTTCCCAGTCTGTCAGTAACGCTCTGTTTAGTTCCTGTCTCTATGAAGCCCCGCCTTCTGAACAGCACACTGTGCTCTGATTGGTCGGCTGGAGCGGTGTGATGTGATTGGTGTTTGGGAAATGCCCCGCCCCTTACCATAACCGGCAGTTTCAACACGACTAACTCAACCAGGCCCCGCCCCTTTATTCTGCGCATTAATTATTATAATGAGGAATATTGTGACGTGTTGGTTCCCGGAAGAAAGCTCTGGAGGCGTTTCAGGAGTTCAGAAACACAGATAGAGAGAAGAACTCAGAGCTTTTTCATGCTCAAACAGGAACATCACACACTAAAGACAGATGGGATAAAGCAGAATAGGTGCTCTTTAAGACACGTAAGTGATTGAGTCTGTTCACCGCATGTTCCCTCTGTAAGGTGTGTCCTGGACGTTGCTCCATGAGATGGACTATCTGAAGTACGTGTCTGTGAGGAGAGACTACATCGTGCTGCCAGAGAGAGCTCTGACCAACGGCACGCGTCTGCGCTGGTGGCAGCCGTTCTCGCTGGCCTCGGGTCTGGTCCGGCCCAGTGTGGAGCGCGCTCAGTGGGCTTTAGACAACATCCTGGTGGGAGGGTCGGACATCAACCCCAGCACTCTTCTGGACACCTTTGACGATGGTTCGCTCTCATATCAGTGATCCTGGAATGATTTTAAAGTGTTTTATTGACAGGCTTTATGAGATGCCTTAGAGCTACAATAACGCTCTGCTTCCTCCAGAGGGCGTGTCTCATGAAGAGAGCTGGAGCTTCTATCCCAACGCTGTCCGCACGGCCGGCTTCTGCGGAAACCCGTCCTTCCACTTGTATTGGCCCAACAAGAACCAAGACGGCTCGCACAACATCCTGGCAACCCGGGAGCTCATCGTTCAGCCTGGATACATCTTACAGTTCAAGGTTCAAGATGTCCAATGGCATTCAGATTTCACACACACACACACACACACACACACACACACACACACACACACACACACACACACACACACACACACACACACACACACACACACACACACACACACACACACACTGACTCACACACACACACACACACACACACACACACACACACACACACACACACACACACACACATGCACTGACACTGGTCTTTGTCCACTTTAGATTGTGGTTGGCTGTGAGGCAGACAGATGTGATGACCATCATTCAGTGCTTTTACAGTACAGGAAGGATGCCAGGTGAGTGTGTGTGTGTGTGTGTGTGTGTGTGTGTGTGTGTGTGTGTGTGTGTGTGTGTGTGTGTGTGTGTGTGTGTGTGTGTGTGTGTGTGTGTGTGTGTGTGTGTGTGTGTGTGTGTGTGTGTGTGTGTGTGTGTGTGTTGTGTGTGTGTGTGTGTGTGTGTGTGTGTGTGTGAGTCAGTGTGTGTGTGTGTGTGTGTGTGTGTGTGTGTGTGTGTGTGAGTGGACTGGTAATCCCTACGGTATGGGGACAAAATGTCCCCACAAAGATGGCAATATCCAAATTTTTGTCCTTGTGGGGACATTTTTTAGTCCCCATGAGAAAACATCTTATAAATCACACTAAGTGATGTTTTTTGAAAAAGTAAAAATGCAGCATGTCTCCTGTGATGGGAAGTGTGTGTGTGTGTGTGTGTGTGTGTGTGATGGGTAGGTTTAGGGGCAGGGGCAGTGTAGGGGGATAGAAAATACGGTTAGTACAGTATAAAATGCATTACGCCTATGGAATGTCCCCACAAAACATGGAAACACAACATGTGTGTGTGTGTGTGTGTGTGTGTGTGTGTGTGTGTGTGTGTGTGTGTGTGTGTGTGTGTGTGTGTGTGTGTGTGTGTGTGTTTGATGGGTAGGTTAAGGGGTAACATCCCTGTCTTTCACAGGTCGGACATGTGGCAGTTAGTCCAGTCTGCCTGTCTCCCTTCCTCCGTCAACAACATGGGCTGCTCACCGTTCCAGTTCCACGAGTCCACTATCTACAGTCCAGTCAACAGTTCAGCGTGGACCAGAGTGACCATTCAGCTGCCTGACCATGTGTCCTCTGGGTATGGATTACTGGGTCCCTATAAATGATCCATATTACACCCTTTTACAGAGTCTTGCTGTTGTCTCTGGCTCTACTAGATCAGGTTTTCCTGCTGGAGTGTTGATTATTCCTCATATTCTCCATTGTTGCGGCTCCTCTCTTCCCAGTCTGTCAGTAACGCTCTGTTTAGTTCCTGTCTCTGTGAAGCCCCGCCTTCTGAAAGTACACTGTGCTCTGATTGGTCGGCTGGAGCGGTGTGTGTGTGTGTGATTGGTGCAGCAGTCTGAATCTGTCTGTGAATATCTCTCCGTCTCCAGAGCCACACAGTTCCGCTGGATCCAGCACGAGGCGGCCGGTGAGCGCTACAGCTGGGGCGTGGATCACGTGTACATCGGGGAAGCGTGTCCTGGTCTGTGCAGTGGTCATGGGTACTGTACCAGCGGACCCGTCTGCATCTGCGATGAAGGGCATCACGGTGGGCATCCGTTTCTCTGACTCTGTGATTCGTTTACAGTGCAACAGAACAAACAGGAACAGGTTTTGTCTTTCTCAGGTGATGACTGCTCTCTGTCCAGCAGTGAACTGCCCAGCTCTATAAAGGACAACTTTGAGTCGGGCTCAGTGTCTCAGGAGAGCTGGAGTTTGATTCAGGGCGGGGGTGGGCAGCGGCTGCGGTCAGCTCTCTCCTCACGCTCATGGGGACTCGCTGTACTTCAACGGCTGCAAGATGAGACAGGCCATCACTAGACCTCTGGATCTAACCCGTGCGAGGTACAGCTCAACATCCATTCAAACAGCCCATTCTAGTTTGTGCATCACTGATACAGTCCGTCACGTCCTCTCCACATCTCTCTCCTCAGTAAGATCATGTTCGTGCTGCAGATCGGCAGTGTGTCTCAGACCGACAGCTGTAACGCTGCCCTGGATCAGGTGGACACCGTCGACCGGGCCGTGCTTCTCCAGTACAGCGTCAATAATGGAGTTAGCTGGCACGTCATTGCGCAACACCAGCCAAAAGATTTCATCAAAGCCCAGAGAGTGTCCTACAACATCCCACTGTGAGTGTGCAAACATGAACACACTCAGAACGCGGTACAGTGTTGGATCAGGTTTCCTGTGTGTTGCTCCTGTAGCTCAAACGGTAGAGCAGGATGCTAACAATCAAGTTCAAGTTCAGTTTATTTCTAGAGCACATTTAAAAACGGCCAGTGGCCGACCAAAGTGCTGTACACATAAAACATAGCAAATAGTAACTAGAAACACAGATAAAAAAAAATATTTAAAAAAGCATTTTAAGACATGACTTGAACTCAGACAGAGAGGAAGTCGATCTGATATACAGTGGAAGCCTGTTCCGCTTCAAAAGCTCGGTTGCCCTTGGTTTTAACCGTGTTCTGGGAGAAGTTTTGTTTCAGATCTAAGGCTTCTGGTTGGTGAATATAAATGAAGTAAATCTGACAGATAAGAGGGCGCCAAATCATTTAAGGATTTAAATACTAGTAGTAAAATATTGTATTCAATTCTGTAATTTATCGGAAGAGAGTGAGGAATCTCGAAAGGGATGATCAAATTTCCTCTTTCCCTTCAGGAATTTAGTCGCAGCATTTTGCACAACCTGCCACGATCGTGGGCTTTATTCCCATGGGATAGCCCTGTTTCCACCAAAATTACCCAGAACAATTCGTCACAGGCACGTATCCCCCCAGACCTGTTGCTGTCTAAAGTACCATGAAGATTAGGACTGCGCAGGACTTCAGTTCGGAACCATTGTATAAAGGCGGGACGAGACCCACCCACTTTTTAAGATCAATAATATTGGATCCACTCACTTTTACCCTCTCTAATTCAGCGCATGTCTGTTCACCGACCCCTAACCAATAAACACTTTATTATTAAAGTTACTTTTCAAATATTTTCTTCATTTTTATTGAAAAAAGAAATGCCTTGCCGAGGTGATTCGAACCTCACCAAGGCATTCGAACCTCGGGTTGATTTGCCTCAAAGCTTTCTACCATGAGCTTCACCCCTACACTACCACCACTGCGAATGATTCAGTGTCTTCAGTCTTTATGACTTTTACAAATGGGTGGCTGAAATAAAATGCTGTGTGTGCTCAACCAATCAGCATGTTCAGCGCACAAGTCCCATCCCGGTTTATTTAGACCCTGCGTTTGAAACACACCGAGCACCACCCCAGAGTCCCTAGTTCCTGGGGAAAGTGTCCGCGGTGGAACCGAGCCTTATTCTGTTCTGTGATTGGATATGAAGAGAATGGACTCTATACTTCTGTATGCATGTGAAGATCTGGCCTTTCTTAAGCCGAAGGTATAGTTTCCTTGTCATCTATGAACAAGACAGGTCATTATTGGGACTTTTGAAAGACTCTCGTGGTTATCCCTCACGCTCTGCAGATGTTATATCATTGATTGGTGTGTGTCTGTGTGCTGTAGGGAGGCTCGTGTGAGGGGCGTACAGTTGCGATGGTGGCAGCCGCGCCACGAGGGTGCAGGTCATGATCAGTGGGCGCTGGACCATGTGGAAGTCATTCTGTGAGTACTCCTGGACAGACAAACAACACATGAACCATCCTTCACTCAGACATCAGTGTAAAGTTCAGCACAGCTTGGATATCATGATAAAGAAAAGTGCTTTGCTGACACTTGTGAAACAGGTGTTTTGATTTGACAGTAAATTCTCCTGTTAGGCTAATAGTGTGTTCATGATTAAAGGGATAGTTCACCCAAAAATGAAAACTACCCCATGATTTACTCTCCATCAAGCTATCCTAGGTGTATATGATGAACACAATCAGAGCTATATTAATAAATGTCCTTGGCCAACCCCTGAAAAACAACCCCACCCCATAATCCCCCCTCCACCAAACTTTACACTTGGCACAATGCAGTCAGGCAAGTCCCGTTCCCCTGGCAACCGCCAAACCCAGACTCGTCCATGGGATGGTCAGACAGAGAAGCGTGATTGGTCACTCAGAGAACACGTCTCACTGCTCTAGAGTCCAGTGGTGGCGTGCTTTACCCCATCACTTTGCTTCAGAAGACCTGTATTCTTTATTCGGAGCTGTGTGGAGCACTTTTATAATGGATGGATGCACTTTTTGGGCTTCAAATTTTGGGCTCCCATTCACTGCCATTATAAAGCTTGGAAGAGTCAGGACATTTATTAATATAACTCTGATTGTGTTCGTCTGAAAGCAGAATGTCATACACACCTGGGATGGCTTGAGGAAGAGTAAACCATGGGCTAATTCTCATTTTTGGGAGAACTATAGTTTCTGCATAGTGCTGCATTGGCCAGTAGACGTTAAACACTCGCTGAACTCATCCTACACACACACACACGTGCCTGTTTCTACACATATCTCAGTCCCCGTCCCTCTCACTTCTTGCCCTCACACTGCGCTCTCTTTCTCTCTCACCACTGTCACCCTTGTGCCCTCCACTCCCCTCTTCACCTCCACCATGCTCCGCTGCTCCGTGATAACCCTCTCCTCACCCGTTCACCTCCACCATGCTCCGCTGCTCCGTGATAACCCTCTCCTCACTCCCATCATCCCCTCTGGTCCTGCTGACGCAGGTCAGGCCACTTCCACCCCCACACCTCTGTGCAAGCCAGCGGCAGCCCTGTCCTGCATCTGATAACCTTTCCTCTCTTCTGTATTTTGCTCCCTATGGCATGGCTGTAGTGTCAGGTAAGTGCTTTGCTGTTCCCAGAATGCACCAGTGTTCCCTGCCTTTAGTCGTCGCCGCCTCATGAGCCTGTCTTGTGCATCACTATAGACCTCGTCACCCCATATACGTGGACGGAAATAAAGGAAACAACACACGTTACACACAGTTCATTATAATAGATGATTATATTAAAATTACTAGTTGACATGTGCAGTTACTCACAGTTAGTAGCGAATCTGAAGAGGAGGACTGAAATAAAGTACACCCGTACAGCTGCTACTAGTGTGTAACCACATTTCAAGAAGCACTGGAACTACTCTAAACGTGGAAGTTGTAAGAATATACAGTACTGTGCAAAAGTTAAATATTTACTGTAAGATAAGATGGTTATTTATACATGTTGCTTTAGTGTGCAAAAGGGAATATCAGTTTTAGATTTTTTA
Source organism: Gobiocypris rarus (assembly GCA_023029165.1). NCBI lineage: Eukaryota > Metazoa > Chordata > Actinopteri > Cypriniformes > Gobionidae > Gobiocypris > Gobiocypris rarus. Next base: position 40,480,037 of record CM040918.1, on the reverse strand, counting down.
GATGAAATATTGAAATAACCTGAAGGCTTACACACAGTACTGTGTGTGTGTGTGTGTGTGTATACTGTGTGTGTTGTTTCCATTGTTGTCGGTCCCTGTATCCGACCATAATCCTAGGACTCTTTCCCTACACAGCTGGAGGTTAATGTCACCCAAAATAGATCTAACATTTCTTTTAGTTTTCGAAAATAATCCGGTTTCACTTTATTTTGATGTTCCCTTTAACATATTCTGTTGACTATAAGTAGCGTTGCACCCACATGTCCACTAAACATCCTTCGAGTGTTAGTAGACTGGTAGGGTTAGGGTTAGAATAAGTTGACATGTAGTTGCAAAGTTACTAATAGTCAGTAGGATGTCTGTTGACAGATCATTAGAATAAAGTGTTAGCAGATATTAAGCAGACAGTCTACTAATACTCTAATGAGAGTTAGTTGACATGTGGGTGCAACGTTACTTATAGTCAACAGAATATGTTAAAGGGACCATCAAAATAAAGTGTTACCAATAATCCAATACTTGACAACATTGTGGACAGGTGTATGTACAGAAACAGGTCAACTCACTCATACAGGTTTACTGGAGATTGAGACAATATACAGCTGGAGTGTCAGAAATATATACTCCGTACACACACGTCAAACACAAGCAGTATATTGAGACACTCACTGGTCACTTTATTAGCTACACCTTGCTGATATTGTGTAGTAGGACACAATTCCTCCTTTAGAATGGGTCTAAATAATCGATTCAGGGATCATTAGATTCCTGTCCATGTTGCCACGGACATGCATGTAGGGATTTGTCAGGTACATGTATGATGTATGTTCAGGTGTGCCTATAAAATGGCTACTGAGTGTATTAAAGTAAACCATGGACAAAAGTATTGGGACACCTGACCATTACTCCAACAGAGACAGTATCTAATTCTAAATACATAGACATCACGATGGAGTCGGTCCCCACTTTGCAGGAATAACAGCTTACACTCTTCTGGGAAGGCTTCCACTGATGTTGGATCAGAAATCGTAATCTCGGTCCCTGTTCCTCCCGAGGTGTTTGATGGGGTTGAGCTCAGGGCTGTGTGTGAGCCAGTCGAGTTCTTCCACACCAAACTCACCCCTGGAATAGAGAGGAGCCTTCCCCAAACAGCTCCCACTGAGCACAGCTTTAGGGGCTTTCGGAACCTTTTCATAATTCCTAGAACTATTGGCGGAAGTACCCGGATTTTGGCGCGTTCGCACACAGGAACGTTTTTAATTCTGGAAACTCCTTTTTGGGGGAACTCCTTCAGAGTAGGGTGTAACCCAGCACAATAGGAACCATCAGTGACGTAAGTGTGCACTGATTGGCACACTTTTTAAAAAAGGTAATCTATATATTTAATCCAGAAACTAACTCTACGAAGGTGGGAAACAGTGATAGGTGGACTATCTCTGCTAAGCTATCAACATTAGACTTCAACCACATGGCAAACGCTTATACTTCTGTTTGCATAACAGTTCTATCTAATAGTGTATTTGACAGGGCTGTTCAACAGATCAGGAACTAATGTGTGAGATGTGCTAAGGCTCTGCTGTTCTCTGTGCCATCAAAATAAAAGTCTAAGCTCTTCAGAACGACCCATTATTTTCACAAATGTTTATTAAAGGGATAGTTCACCCAAAAATTAAAATTCTGTCATTAATTCCTCACCCTCATGTCGTTCCTCGGAACGATCTTTGGAACACAAATTATATTAATAATTTATTATATTAAATATTTCTGATGAAATCAGAGCTCTCTGACTCCTCCATAGACAGCAACGTCATTGCAACTTTCAAGGCCTAGAAAGGAAGTAAAGACATCGTTAAAATCAGCTTTACAGGATTAGTTCACTTCAGAATTAATATTTCCTGATAATTTTTATACCCCCACATCATCTTTTCATGTCTTTCTTTCTTCAGTCGAAAAGAAAAAAAAAATTGTTGAGGAAAACATTCCAGGAATTTTCTCCATATAATGGACTGCAATGGGAACCAATGTTTGAAGGTCCGAATTGCAGTTTCAATGCAGCTTCAAAGAGCTCGATATGATCCCAGATGAAGAATAAGAATCTTTTCTAGCCAAACCATCGGCCATTTTCTAAAAAATATAAACATTTATTTACTTTTTAAGCACAAATGTTTGTCTTGCGCTGCACCACATATTACGTAATCCCGTTGGAAAGGTCACGTAGGTGGAAATACCGCTGTTGGGAGACCATCTCATTTTCTCCTCCAACATCAAAATCGTCCAACATCGTCGGTTTAGCTGTTTTTGTGAAGGCCGTTTGACTCTGTCTTTGCACGTTTGCTTTGTAAACACTTGATCGGTACTTACGCATAAGTCACGCGTAACCTTTCCAACGTGATTAAATATTAAGTGGTGCGTAAATGAAAGAAAGACATGAACATCATTCTAAAGTGAACTAATCCTTTAATGTTATGAAGCGACAGCGTTCTGGTGTAGAACCCGGAAGCTCTGCACTGTTTACTACATGAATAACGCAGGAGACTGACACAGACGAGAAGAGATGTTGAATACATTTTAACAATGCCTTTACTTCCTTTCTGGAGCTTGAAAGTTGCAATGACGTATGGATGGTTTAGAAAGCTCTCCAATTTCATCAAAGTTCTGAAGATGAATGAAGGTCTTACGGGTCTGGAACAACATGAGGGTGAGGGATTCATGACAGAAATCTCATGTTTGGCTGAACCTTGGCTAGGTGCCTGATTTTATACACCTGTGGCAAAGGGTCTGATTGAAACACCTGAATTTAGGAATTTAGACGGTTGTCCCAATACTTTTCTCCACGTTGAATAGGATGAACTGATGACTTGAGAAAGATGTCCTAATGTGAGCTTAATCTCCGTGATTCTACAACTCAAAGCCGCACTGATGAAGACTTGCATTGCATATGAAACCTGCATTGTAAAAATGTTTTACTATAATAATGAAATGTTTTAAGGTTATGGTGACAAAAGCCTTTCAATGAATATGATTAAAATGTGAATCAAGCACTATTTGTTTGCATGCCCAGTAACCCGCCCCAGGTCCCGTAATTTTGACCGTATTTGTCCATAAGCCATTGCTAACTTTGTGTGTGTCGTGGCTGTATCTCCACTAGTCCAGAGACTCACAGATAAGCACAGATCCCTCTCACCGGTCCTTCACCCTCATCACAGCACCATCTCCCACCCTCCTGTCCCTTCATGCTTTGCAGACGCCCCTTCCTGTCCTGGCTGCGTTCCTGGCTCATTGGTCCCAACCTGGCGGACAGAAGAGGCAATGACAGGCTAAGCAACAGCAACTCTCAGACTCTTTTCCACATTTTATTTCATAATTATTTAGTTTGTTTGGTCTGTCTCTCCTCCTCACAACCTCTCACTGTTTTTACGTTTGGGCTCTTTATTCTTTTTTCATCTGTCAGTCTTTCCTCAAGCTCCAACCTCAACCAATGTCTTCAGTCAAAGTCTGTTGATTGCAAAACAATTGAGAGCGTAAAACGAGACGATGACTTTGTTTGAGGTTACGAGTGAACGATCGATTTGATTCTGTAGTGCTCTGTGAATTCTTGGCTAGATACGTCTTAGAAGAGCGACCGCACGTGATAACCGCTGCTAACCCGACCGTCTCTGTCTGCTCTCCTCTTCACAGCACCCGCAAACAAAACTACATGATGAACTACTCCCGACAGACTGGTCTGCACCACTACTACAACAGGAAGAGGCGAGCGCTGCGGCAACGAACCTAACCGCCCACACGTTATTCTGTTGGCTACAATCCGCTTTCCCTGATGAGAAAACACCATGTCAGGTCACTTCTGTCAGCATATGGCCATTCTCTCTCATCTGAACGATACATCGGACCATCTCGTCCCATTTCTAGCCAATCAATGCCTTCCCAGAGCAGTGTGATGGGAAAGACAAGCACCTAAACGTGGCGATTTTTGTATACTATCTATGAACTATTGGGTTTCCTAATTCTGTTTGTTATTATGATCTTGTTTGAATTCTCCTGATGTGAACGAGTACAACGCTCTCCTGCTCTCACCTCACTTTCTGCCACACTGTGAAGTTATTCTGATGGTTATGATGATCTTTACTAGTGCCGATAAAGTACGAGCACCGTGGAAAACTGAAGAAGACTCATTCTGTTGGATGAAGATAATGTGTTTTGCTGTTGTGTGTCTGTGGGTTTGTTTTGTGATGCGTTGATTGTGGTGTTCCAATCATTTGTTAGTTTTATACTAACTCGTATCTTTTGGGCTTTGATCGTTTTTCCTTCATTGGGAGAAGTCGGCCTTGGAGAGGGAAAAAAAAAGAAAATCAAGCAGAGAATGAAAAGAAAGAATACATTTAAAAAGAGAGACTAACATGTTTTGTTGTTGTTGATAAATCACTTTTTTATATATCTTGGTTCCTTAAAAATATTTATGGTAAATGGTTCTCCACTTAACCTATTTAAGATACACTGTGTGTGAAATGTTTGTTTGATTTTTATTATTTTTAGGTTTAAGTTATTAGGTCAGGTTCTTAGTTGCAATCAACACCCTTCCCTTCTCATTGAGTGTCATCCGGTCGTGCTGTTAGACATTTCCTCATTCCCCTTCTTTCTTTGATTACCTGTCAGTGTTGTTTATGATGTTACCTTCTCCCCTTCTTGGTGTAGCTCTCCAATATAGCAAGTTCTTGTGTTTATATATATATATATATATATATATATGCAGGGATCCATCAGCCTTATAAAAGGGAATAAAGAACTGTCAAAACCTCCAGCAGAAGAGTGTTTATTTACTAAGGAGTTAATGGTGGCATGTGTTAAATAAAGAAACGGATCAGATGACAGGTTGATAGAACAATGCAATGTCACAAGAGTCTCTGATGTTACATATAATTACTAACGGTTTGGATTGTAAAGGTTTTCCTATTTCTTTAGCTTGCATCATTTGCCCGTTTCTGTATCTTCGCCTGTCCGTTTCATAGGACTGAAGTTATTGCTCAGTTACAAACAAGGCAAGAAACCCTCTTGAGATTAAGCAAAGGATCAACCTCCTTTAGTTTGATTCAAGTAACTAAACCTTAATGCGATTTTATATTAAAATGATGTATATCCAGTTTGGGCCAAGCACAGAGAAAGCATGTTAGGTAATGCCAGCGATGCTGGAACAAACCCACTGCAACAATATTCAAATTAGACATCAAGATGATTTAAGAAAATCCGTCCAAGTAATGTGTTATCACTTTTGACCAATAGGTGGCGCTGTGACCAAACTGATGTGGTCACAATGACAGATGTGGAGTTTGGAGTCAATATGCCAAAGAGTTGCAGAGAAACTGGCGTGTTTTCTGGTCGTTTGCGCGTTATTCGAGAACGGTTTGACAAATCATCTTGAATTCCATAACTTTTTGTCGGCATGGTCTGAAGATGATCTGGTTGAATTTTGCAATCTAATTCGCCAAGGAATCAGAGGAAAATATAACTGTGTTTCTAGCCCTTTAGGTACAAAAGTTAATAACATAAACGTGAGTGCAACTTTGGACAGGTGGTGGCGCTAGAGGGATTGAGTTAGAGACTCCAAATTGGCTTTGGTGACCGTTCAGACTGTCCTCTATGAGTGTGCCAAATTTCAGAACTTCCCCGGCAGCGGTTCTATGGGCTGCCATTGACGGAAGAAGAACACTAACGATTACAATAAAGTTCGCTAATGAGCAATATATTGTTGATAATCTGGGATTTGCACTTAGTCACATGGCCAGAGCAAACACCCATCATTTAAACTGGAAATAGAACTTTCACGTCGTACCTAAGTGAGTCAAAGCCATCTAAAGGTTAGCTAATTTAGTTTAATATAAATATAAACTACAATTTATTTTCATTTAATTGCAATTAAACATTCATAATCATTCTGTCATCATTTACTCTCCCTCATGTTGTTCCGAACCTGATGACCGGATTAACTTCCACAGTAGGGAAAAACACCATGGACGTCTATAGACTGGCGCTGGTATGACCTCACTCTGTAGTCCTAAACGCAGAAGCGAGTTAGCATTTTAGCTCTTCTGGTTCCCCCGTCCCGAAGGCAATGGGTTTTTGGAATGGGGTTTTGGTTCAATTGCTGAAGTAAGGTCTGTGGTGAACACAAGCTTTATTCCACAACATAAAATACATCTGCAGTACCCCACTCGTGATTTTTTTTTTAAGCTGTTGCGTATCTGGCAGATGCTAACAAGTGGCTAATGGGACTACAGAGGCAAGGAGATCAAGCCGAACAGGTCAACTCTGCCTGCTTTAAACCTTATTATGTTCATATTTGTGCTCTTATGAACTAGTCTAACGCAAACGCTCTGGGAAAATGTTTTGAGATAAAAACTGGAAGAGTTGTGGGAAGTTTATGTGAAGTCATGTGACCATAGTGTAGTCCGATTATAGCCTAGCTTTAGCCTTTTACTTCTGCATTTGGGCTTCAAAATTAATAAAAATTGTGTTTATCTGATGTGGTAATTATCTTGATGGACAAAACGTGCAAGTGTGACCTTTCGGTGCTTTGAACAGATCTAAATGAAAAGGTTCTTGACTACGCCACCTGGTGACTCTCACACCAGGATATACTTTACACCTTAACTGCTAAATACCTAATCTAAGGCGAGCAGATTCGATGAAGTACACATAAGATGAATTTAGACAGAGACGTGGTCTTAGTAGAAAACAAACAGCAAAACTTTATTATACAAAAAGAGCCATACCGTCATACTAAAGACACATCACTAACACGAAAGACTAGACCTGGCATTAGCCGCTACACGAGACAATATAATTACCAATTAAACTGGAAGATGCTGAGCTGCTGGCAAGGCAGGTTACCTGTCCGAGATACGCGTGACCGCCACCACCCGTGCTCTGGAACCTGGGGCCCACGACCATCCACGATGCATCCACACACACACACACACACACACACACACACACCACCACTTCAAACAATATTGTGAAGTGCAATTTACCACTACAATACGTGGTGCAATGCGTGGGGACGGAACCAGGAACCTTTCTTATGAGCAGCTACGCTAGTATTCTAGAAAGAGAAAGAAAAAGACAAGAAAGTTATCACTAGCAGAGTGGATAGAGAAAGGTAAAACCATACACTACTAGAGCAGCCAATACCACATCAGTCAGACAGAGCAGTAGGGAGGCTCCGACAAAATAAACACAATAAAGAAAAGAAAAAACATAAAACTTAATTCAGGCAAGGCAAAACAGCAGGAGCAATCTGCCTCAAAGTTGACATACGAACTGACACAGTGGAGAAACAGCCCTTTGCGCCAGGTCTTCACAACCCTCCTTGATGTTACTGCTTAATTGTGGTAAGGCTATCCGGCGTGTGTTTTGCCCAAGACCTTCAATGATACACAGCGCGATTACCCGGACACGTCTAGCAGTAACCTTACATCTACACGGCGGGTACTTTGCCCCAGACCTTCTTGATGCTACGGCTCAATTGTGGTAAAGCTACCTGGCGTGTGTTTTGCCCAAGACCTTCAGTAATACACAACGCGATTACCCGGCGTCTGGCAATCAATCAAACACCTTTGTGACACAGGAGAACCACATACTAGAGCGGCAGCGAGACCGAAAATGTATCCGTACACCAAAGAATATCTCTAAGCCCAACAGGCAGACGATTTTATAGAAACTGGGCCAGACACAAATGAGTTGTTTAGCCACTCACGGCTAGCTGAGTGACGTCAGGGGGTTACTGTAGCTGCAGAGGGACAAACTTCCCCCAGACAGCGATTACTCCGCCGGTTACACTCTACCCCCCCCGATTTGTTATCGGCGTCCCGCCGATAAGCTCAATAGATCATAACTCTACCTACCTTTAATAAAAGGAATAAAAGGTAAACAAAATGCAAGGGGGTAACCTAATACCAAGGACGGAAAACTGTTGTCACTTTACTGCTAGACCCAAGTACTTGAGAGTTAGTAGCCCCATCTGCCCTACTCACCACTGGCACTGGAAGATGGTGTAGGTTGGCATGTCTTCCTGCAGTAGTCCGAGCTGTTCTCCGGGGTGCCACTGAGCCAGCTGGTGTCTCGTCCGTGATGGGGGCGACCTGCTGGAAGTCGGGCAAAGCCAACATGGGGACATCCACTGGAAGAGTTGTGGCAAGCTGGATAGGTGGAACCTCTTCCCAAGAGCGGAGAAGAACCCATTGGCCAGGGGTGTCACCATCCACTGACTGGCTTGTTTCCCCCTGCAGTTCCACAGGCCTGTTGGATGTTTGTGGGTCCTGGTCCAAGTGGACAGGTTTTAGCATGGTTCGATGTACTTGTCGTACTTTGCTTAGGTCCTGTGCTGGAGCCACAGAATATACTACTCCACCAAGTGGGGGTGCACGGATGATCTGATGTATTGTGGCGCCCCAGGCATCTTGGATCTTCGACCGGCCCCTCGTTGTGTGGTCTCTGATGTAGACATGCTGTCCTTCTGCCAGTGGCTCACTCCGGATTTTCTGGTCATGCCGTTCTTTTCTCTTGGAAGCAGCTGCTTGCATCCGCTCCTTGGCATTCTGGAAGGCCACATTAAGGCGCCGCTGGTGCTCTCGGACCCATTCACACACCTGCCCGTGTCCAGGCTCTTGTACCCTGCCAAGCAGGAAGTCCACCGGTAACTGGGGGTCTTGCCCGAACATCAGGTAATATGGTGAGTCGCCAGTTGTCTGATGAACAGCAGTGTTGTAACTAAACACTAATTGGGGTAAGTACTCTGGCCAGCGGGGCTTCAAATCCACGGACAAAGTACGGAGCAGATTGTGCATCGTGCGGTTGAAACGCTCACACTGGCCGTTGCCCTGAGGGTGGTAAGGGGTGGTCCGGGTCTTCTGGATCCCGTACAGGGCACACAATTGATAAATGATGGCATTCTCGAAGCTGCGTCCCTGATCAGAGTGCAGGCGAGCTGGGACCCCAAAACGAAAGAACCACTCCCGGATGAGCACATTGGCCACAGTTGTTGCCTTCTGATCCCTGGTAGGCACGGCCTGTGTGAATTTAGTAAAAACATCAGTCATGATCAACACTTGTTCCCTACCATCCATTGCAGGCTCCAAGAAGGTGAAATCCACAGCCAATATCTGGTTTGGACGAGATGCCAAGAGGTGCCCCATCGGTGCATGAGGTCGTAGCTGCGAAGACTTCGCAAGGGTACACCGCTCGCAGTTCTGACACCACTGCTTTATATCTTCCCCCATTCCAGGCCAATAGCACCGCAGTCTTATCAGCTCTGTGGTACGTTCAACCCCTTGGTGGCCATGGTCATTGTGGAGCTGCTGAAGGACTTCCTCCTTTAGGCATGCAGGCAACAAGAGCTGACGCAACTCTTCGCCCCCATCTGGACGGAATGTTCGGCGGTAGAGCAGTCCATTGGCTCTCACAACACGGTCCCATTGTTGCAGCAGCACACGGGTAGACCCTGGCAATTTCCTACGTACTGTCGGGTCGGGCGGTCCCTGTACCAGCCAGAACGGCAGGAAGGCTCCGATAGTAGGGTCCGCTACTTGTAGCCTTCTTAATTCCTCGAGGGTGCGGGATGGAAAGGCCGAGACAGCCATCTGAATTGCCAGTGATGGGTCTTGACATCTGGTCGTTTGTTGTACAAGGACTGGTATGGCTGTCCCTAATGTGGAGGACTTTGTGGTTTGTCCCAATGGTCCCGCAGGTTGTCGGGAGAGGGCATCTGCATTCCTGTTGGTACGCCCAGGCCTATATCGGATGGTATAATTGAAAGCAGCAAGCTCGGCCTCCCACCGCTGTTCAGTCGCTCCCAGCTTGGCAGTCCCCAGGTGGCTCAGGGGATTATTGTCCGTCCAAACAGTACACTGTTGGCCCCACAGATACTCCCGGAACTTGTCGGTCATGGCCCACTTCATTCCAAGAAACTCCAGCTTCATTGAACTATAGTTCTTTTCTGCTGGACTGAGACTACGACTAGCGTAGGCAATTGGCCGGATCTTTCCTTGCTGCTCCTGAGAGAGCACTGCTCCGAGACCAATGTGGCTGGCATCCACCTCCAGAATAAATGGTAAGTTAAAATCAGCGAACGCCAAAGTGGGGGCACTCACCAACCTCTGCTTCAAGGCCTGGAAGCTGTTCTCACAGACATCTGTCCACACTCCATCAAGCCGTGGCCCTTGGCCTTTCCGGGTTTTTGTACCGCCAAGCTCTGCCCCCAGGCGGTTTAAAGGAGCTGCCAGCTTGGAAAAGCCCTCCACGAATCGCCTGTAATAACCTGCAAAACCAAGGAAAGACCTCAATTCAGACACGGTGGTGGGACGGGGCCACTTAGCCACTGCGGACACCTTGGCTGGGTCGGTGGATACACCTTTGCGGGATACAAGGTGACCCAGATACTGCACTTCCTTCTGGAAAAAACAGCATTTCTCCAGCTTTACTTTCAGACCTTCTTTCCATAGACGGCTCAACACTAGATCCAGACGATGCATATGATCTTCAACACTAGAAGAAAAAACAATTATATCGTCCAGATATAGTAACAGGGACTGGCAATGCTGTGCTCCAAACATTCTCTCCATCAATCGTTGAAAAGTCCTTGGAGCGTTACACAGGCCAAAGGCCATGCGGTTAAATTCGAATAACCCAAATGGTGTGCAGAAGGCAGTCTTTGGACGGTCCTGTTCGGTCACAGGTACCTGGTTATACCCGCTAGCCAGGTCCAGCGTGGAGAACCATTGAGCCCCCGATAGGGCATCCAAAGACTCCTCGATGCGGGGGAGAGGGAAGGCATCCTTTCTGGTCCTGCTGTTGAGCTGTCTGTAATCAACACACATCGTGAGGCCACATTTCTTCCGCACAATCACAATGGGAGAGGCATAGGGGCTACTACTTTCTCGTATGACCTGGCTGTCTAGTAACTGTCGCAGGTGGGCCTTAACAGCATCATAATCAGATGGGGGGAGACGCCTGTAACGTTGCCTAACTGGTTGGTCGTCTAGCAGAGGTATATCATGAGAGATAAGATTAGTACAGCCAAGGTAACCCTCAAAGGCTGAGAACACTGACTCATGTTTTAACAAGAATGCCCTTACCCGTTCTTGCTCAGTCCCCACTAGTACTGACAAATCAAGGGCCTGTATCTGCTCCCTCACAGACTTAGGCCTGTCTTCCCCTTTAGGAGCCTGCATGCTAGCCACAACAGCCTCTATTTCTGATTGGTCTTCAGAAATGCCCACAGGAAGGCCCTCAACAGTTGCCTGAACAAGTAACCCTAGTGACTGGCGGGGGTATAATGTAGCACGTGTAAACCCCACATTGACCACAGGGATAAAAGCTGTACCTTGTTCTACGCACACAAGTGCAGGCGAAACTAGAAGACCACTAGGTAAAGAGCCGCTAGCCGGTTCCAGCAGGACAGCAGGAACATCACAAAAGTGAGGAGAACAAGTGGCTGCCACCAATTTTACAGTGCCTCCTGGTATATGAATGGGCCTTCTACCCCTAACTTTAGCTACACCCGTTTTGGGTGGAAGAGAACTGAGCTGGACCCGATGACAATGCTGCAAGGCGTGCCGCCACGGAAGTGAAGCATGAACTACCGGTGGGAGTTCAAACAAAGAAGAACCATGTTGGCCAAACAGTTCTGCGTAACATTCTCGAATAACATTCATCCCAAGCACACCCGGCACAAGTGGAGGAGCGAGCTGACCTGGGGGATCTTTAACCACTAGCCAACCTCTTTGGGGGATTACCTTCCCTAATACTTCAACCGTTAGCTCAGCATACCCAATATAGGGTATGTCTAGACCATTTGCAGCCCGAAGCTGCAACCAATTACACTGTTGAAGTTTATCCTTAAAATGTTGCACAAAGAAACTCTCCACCAGGGTAGATACCATGGACCCTGTGTCCAAAAGACAACTGACAACTACTCCCCCTACTCTCACGGTTGCACCTTCGGGACTGAGCGACAAGGGAGGTTACAGGGTGACTAAGAGTATTCTGATTCTGAGAGCCGCTACCATCCCCTCTCAGCGTGTGGCTCTGCACGCTGAAGGGAGCTAGTTTTCCGACTGAGAAACTGAGACAACATTAGCCTGAGCCTGGGGGATGTGATTAGGAGCAACTCTCTCATTGTTACACTCTCGAGCGTAGTGACCAGGCTTTAAGCATCGCCTACAAATGACAGTCGACGGCCGACTAACTAGAGAAGGACGATTGGAATAAGCTGGGCGAGCTACTCCTTGCAAAGTAGTTAAGGCACTAGTTAATTGGTTGATCTGTTCTTGTTGCTTCAGCAACATGGACCGCAGCTCTGCCATTTCTGAACTTGCCATACTAACAGGCGATGAAGCGCTGCCTGGCTGAATTTTGGAGTACTGCATAGCGCAAATAGAAGGAACTGAATGACTCCTACCCCGATTGAAGTCACTGGGCCTGCCCTCACACTCCCACCGGATGGCAGCAGCACGCACTTCCAGCATGGACATCCCTGGTGTCTGACGGACAAGTCTCTTCAATTCCCTACGGAGGTCCGAGTCAATAACGTGCTCTGCAAACTGGTCACGGAGCAGCATGTCAAACTGGGGTACTGAGTCAGGGGAGACCTGTTTAACTTTATCCATCAGAGAAAAGAGAGCATGCGAATATTCTTGTAAAGATTCACCGTCTAATTGTTTTCTAGAAAAGAAACTTTCTTGTAAGGCAACATAAGACTGGGAACACCCATAAAGTTCTTTGAGAATATTTGCAATTCTTTCCGGGTTTTCCCGATCTGCCCTTGGCCTATAGCGAATCTCATCTTTAGCCTCCCCATCCAGATGATCAAACATAAGGTAAGCTTTATCAAGTGCACCCAAATGTCTAGTAGGCGCACAAACCTCCACCTCTTCCACCCACTCAACAATGTCAATACCCACCCTACCCCGGAATACAGGACATTTCCGTTCCCTAGGGAGATAAATCATCCGTTCATGGGACACAGGGTTAGCAGGGTTGACGGAATTATCCGGCTGAGGCGGCGGTGGTTGCTGCTGCTGCAGGCGGCCATTGTCTGCCTGCAGCTGACGGATCTGTTCTCTCAGCTGTTCAACTTCGTCCATTGCTGCAGCGGAGTAATGCCCACGTTACAAGAGAGGCGGTAGGGCAGTCAGTGGCCTGCCACTGCTCCTTTGGTCCCACGCCCACTGTGCCCACTGCTGCTTTGCCTTTAACCGATTAGTATGCCTTAAAAATCAAAATATACATAGACAAAACACAAAAAAAAGAAAAACAAGACACGTCTCTGTGTGCAACACAATCCTGCCGACTACGCCACTTTGTGACCCTCACACCAGGATATACTTTACACCTTAACTGCTAAATACCTAATCTAAGGCGAGCAGATTCGATGAAGTACACATAAGATGAATTTAGACAGAGACGTGGTCTTAGTAGAAAACAAACAGCAAAACTTTATTATACAAAAAGAGCCATACCGTCATACTAAAGACACATCACTAACACGAAAGACTAGACCTGGCATTAGCCGCTACACGAGACAATATAATTACCAATTAAACTGGAAGATGCTGAGCTGCTGGCAAGGCAGGTTACCTGTCCGAGATACGCGTGACCGCCACCACCCGTGCTCTGGAACCTGGGGCCCACGACCATCCACGATGCATCCACACACACGCACACGCACACACACACACACACACACCACCACTTCAAACAATATTGTGAAGTGCAATTTACCACTACAATACGTGGTGCAATGCGTGGGGACGGAACCAGGAACCTTTCTTATGAGCAGCTACGCTAGTATTCTAGAAAGAGAAAGAAAAAGACAAGAAAGTTATCACTAGCAGAGTGGATAGAAAGGTAAAACCATACACTACTAGAGCAGCCAATACCACATCAGTCAGACAGAGCAGTAGACGGAGGCTCCGACAAAATAAACACAATAAAGAAAAGAAAAAACATAAAACTTAATTCAGGCAAGGCAAAACAGCAGGAGCAATCTGCCTCAATGTTGACATACGAACTGACACAGTGGAGAAACAGCCCTTTGCCAGGTCTTCACAACCCTCCTTGATGTTACTGCTTAATTGTGGTAAGGCTATCCGGCGTGTGTTTTGCCCAAGACCTTCAATGATACACAGCGCGATTACCCGGACACGTCTAGCAGTAACCTTACATCTACACGGCGGGTACTTTGCCCCAGACCTTCTTGATGCTACGGCTCAATTGTGGTAAAGCTACCTGGCGTGTGTTTTGCCCAAGACCTTCAGTAATACACAACGCGATTACCCGGAAGCGTCTGGCAATCAATCAAACACCTTTGTGACACAGGAGAACCACATACTGGAGCGGCAGCGAGACCGAAAATGTATCCGTACACCAAAGAATATCTCTAAGCCCAACAGGCAGACGATTTTATAGAAACTGGGCCAGACACAAATGAGTTGTTTAGCCACTCACGGCTAGCTGAGTGACGTCAGGGGGTTACTGTAGCTGCAGAGGGACAAACTTCCCCCAGACAGCGATTACTCCGCCGGTTACACAAGTATCCTAAAAAATTTGTTGATCAAAGAGCTTGTTTTTATTCCAAAAGCCTATGGGAAAATCCTATTGTTTTTTTTCTGGAGGGAACCAGTGTGATGCTCACTGCTGATTGGCCTACAAAGTGACGTCACACCCGAAACTCTGTATGGTGCCCCAAAACTGTTACCAACATTCTTCAAAACATCTTCTTTTGAGTCCAACCGAAGAAAGTCATCAGGTTTGGAACAACACGAGGGAGAGTAAATGATGGCAGACGAGTCCCGCTTCTCTTATCTGGTCTAACAGCAGTCAATGTCAAGATGACGGCCAATCAGATCACTTCACTAAAGATTAGAGTGAATTAGTTTTACAGCGAACAAGTGTGTGCGTGATGTGACTAAACATTTAATATTTGACAACTGGATATGTTTATAACACACACTGATGCAAACTACTCTACTCTTTTTTTAATGTAATTTCACCATTTTTAATTGAAAGTGCAATCATATAAACTATGCAATTTATAACCAATTTATAATTAAGACATACAAACAAGAGTGCATGTGTGCATAACAATGTATTATTTGCAAAGAGTTTAAATTGATTACTTCACCACCATAGCTAGACCTATAACAACTTTTACTAATCTTATTTATTCTTTATTCTCTTAAATCCATTTTAATAAAGAAATGATTCAATGTATTAGTTCGGATTCGACTCCTTGTATTCCAGTAGCGGGACCGGAGTCAGTTCAGTTCGGCCGTACTATTATCAGACGCGGGGATGATCTGACGGGACACGCTTGTCTCAGGCGGCTGGTGTCTATCGCAGCCATCTCTCGAGTCAGATAATGATTTTCTGATATCACATGAAATAATAACTATAATAAAAACAGATGATGATGCCAGTAATCCCACAGAGCTCCAGTCGTTGTGAAACATCCGGAGTTCCCCCCGCTCCCGGCACAGGTGGTGCGGTCGGGCTGGAGCAGGAAGCGGGAAGTGGAAGACTGTGGCCAGGAAAGCCCTTCTCTTCTGAACTATTATCACCTTCTCCACACGCTTTCTTTCAATAGAGAATATCTGCATTAAGGGGCCCTCGAAGTGCAGCGTGTAAAGGTATGATCCGTCATGTTTAACCCGAGGGCGAGGCGATCCGACGCGTCAGCAACACGAGCGCACTTCACCTTTATTCCGCTTTATTTCCGCTCCTTTGATTTCTCTGGGGCAGATTATATGGTTAATGTGTGTATATTAAAACCTGCTCATCTGTGTGTGTCGCGTGGCAAGACGTGTCCGTGTTGCTTAGAAACATCAGTTCAGTAGTAGTGATTGTTGTAGGGATGATGACTAACTAGTTCCAACGCCAACCGACCTATTTACACCACCTAGTAGCCTAGATAGGCGTCATCCTGTGCGCGTTCACAGACACCCTTAATAGTGAACATGTTAGTGTGGGTCTGGGACGCTTTTCTGATGTGTTTCAGTCTATGTCCCCAAATGGACACCAAACTCGGGTGCTTTGACAACATATAATCTCTGTGTGGAGTGTGATGGTGTTTGTGTGGAGTGTGATGGTGTTTGTGTGGAGTGTGATGGTGTTTGTGTGGAGTGTGATGGTGTTTGTGTGGAGTGTGATGGTTGTGTGGAGTGTGATGGTGTTTGTGTGGAGTGTGATGGTGTTTGTGTGGAGTATGATGGTTGTGTGGAGTGTGATGGTGTTTGTGTGGAGTGTGATGGTGTTTGTGTGGAGTGTGATGGTTGTGTGGAGTGTGATGGTGTTTGTGTGGAGTATGATGGTGTTTGCGTGGAGTGTGATGGTGTTTGTGTGGAGTGTGATGGTGTGCGTGGAGTGTGATGGTGTTTGTGTGGAGTGTGATGGTGTTTGTGTGGAGTATGATGGTTGTGTGGAGTGTGATGGTGTTTGTGTGGAGTGTCATGGTGTTTGTGTGGAGTGTGATGGTGTTTGTGTGGAGTGTGATGGTGTTTGTGTGGAGTATGATGGTGTTTGTGTGGAGTATGATGGTTGTGTGGAGTGTGATGGTGGTTGTGTGGAGTGTGATGGTGTTTGTGTGGAGTGTGATGGTGTTTGTGTGGAGTGTGATGGTGTTTGTGTGGAGTGTGATGGTGTTTGTGTGGAGTGTGATGGTGTTTGTGTGGAGTGTGATGGTGTTTGTGTGGAGTGTGATGGTGTTTGTGTGGAGTATGATGGTTGTGTGGAGTGTGATGGTGGTTGTGTGGAGTGTGATGGTGTTTGTGTGGAGTGTGATGGTGTTTGTGTGGAGTGTGATGGTTGTGTGGAGTGTGATGGTGTTTTGCGTGGAGTGTGATGGTGTTTGCGTGGAGTGTGATGGTGTATTTATGTGGAGTGTGATGGTGTTTGCGTGGGGTGTGATGGTGTTTGTGTGGAGTGTGATGGTTGTGTGGAGTGTGATGGTGTTTGCGTGGGGTGTGATGGTGTATTTATGTGGAGTGTGATGGTGTTTGCGTGGGGTGTGATGGTGTTTGCGTGGGGTGTGATGGTGTTTTGCGTGGGGTGTGATGGTGTTTTCGTGGGGTGTGATGGTGGTTGTGTGGGGTGTGATGGTGTTTTGTGTGGGGTGTGATGGTGTTTGCGTGGGGTGTGATGGTGTTTGCGTGGGGTGTGATGGTGTTTTGCGTGGGGTGTGATGGTGTTTGCGTGGGGTGTGATGGTGTTTTGCGTGGGGTGTGATGGTGTTTGTGTGGAGTGTGATGGTGTGCGTGGAGTGTGATGGTGTTTGTGTGGAGTGTGATGGTGTTTGTGTGGAGTATGATGGTTGTGTGGAGTGTGATGGTGGTTGTGTGGAGTGTGATGGTGTTTGTGTGGAGTGTGATGGTGTTTGTGTGGAGTGTGATGGTGTTTGTGTGGAGTGTGATGGTGTTTGTGTGGAGTATGATGGTGTTTGTGTGGAGTATGATGGTGTTTGTGTGGAGTATGATGGTTGTGTGGAGTGTGATGGTGGTTGTGTGGAGTGTGATGGTGTTTGTGTGGAGTGTGATGGTGTTTGTGTGGAGTGTGATGGTGTTTGTGTGGAGTGTGATGGTGGTTGTGTGGAGTGTGATGGTGGTTGTGTGGAGTGTGATGGTGTTTGTGTGGAGTGTGATGGTGTTTGTGTGGAGTGTGATGGTTGTGTGGAGTGTGATGGTGTTTGCGTGGAGTGTGATGGTGTTTGCGTGGAGTGTGATGGTGTATTTATGTGGAGTGTGATGGTGTTTGCGTGGGGTGTGATGGTGTTTGTGTGGAGTGTGATGGTTGTGTGGAGTGTGATGGTGTTTGCGTGGGGTGTGATGGTGTATTTATGTGGAGTGTGATGGTGTTTGCGTGGGGTGTGATGGTGTTTGCGTGGGGTGTGATGGTGTTTGCGTGGGGTGTGATGGTGTTTGCGTGGGGTGTGATGGTGTTTTGCGTGGGGTGTGATGGTGTTTTGCGTGGGGTGTGATGGTGTTTTGCGTGGGGTGTGATGGTGTTTTGCGTGGGGTGTGATGGTGGTTGTGTGGGGTGTGATGGTGTTTGTGTGGGGTGTGATGGTGTTTCGTGGGGTGTGATGGTGTTTTTGCGTGGGGTGTGATGGTGTTTTTGCGTGGGGTGTGATGGTGTTTGTGTGGAGTGTGATGGTGTTTGTGTGGAGTGTGATGGTGTTTTGCGTGGGGTGTGATGGTGTTTTGCGTGGGGTGTGATGGTGTTTGCGTGGAGTGTGATGGTGTTTTGCGTGGGGTGTGATGGTGTTTTGCGTGGGGTGTGATGGTGTTTTCGTGGAGTGTGATGTGTTTGTGTGGAGTGTGATGGTGTTTGCGTGGAGTGTGATGGTGTTTGCGTGGGGTGTGATGGTGTTTGCGTGGAGTGTGATGGTGTTTGCGTGGAGTGTGATGGTGTTTGCGTGGAGTGTGATGGTGTTTGCGTGGAGTGTGATGGTGTTTGCGTGGAGTGTGATGGTGTTTGCGTGGAGTGTGATGGTGTTTTCGCGCGGCATATGCAGGTGTTTGTGTGGGGTGTGATGGTGTTTTCGCGCGGCAGATGCAGGTGTTTGCGCGGCATACATTGAGTATGAAGGCGCAGAGTATGAGGGTGTGGGGCATGATGGCGTGGGGCATGATGGCGTGGGGCATGATGGCGTGGGGTATGGCGTGGGGCATGGCGTGGGGCATGAAGGCGTGGGGCATGGCGTGGGGCATGGCGTGGGGCATGAAGGCGTGGGGCATGAAGGCGTGGGGCATGAAGGCGTGGGGCATGAAGGCGTGGGGCATGAAGGCGTGGGGCATGAAGGCGTGGGGCATGAAGGCGTGGGGCATGAAGGCGTGGGGCATGAAGCGTGGGGCATGCGTGGGGCATGAAGGCGTGGGGCATGAAGGCGTGGGGCATGAAGGGGTATGAAGGCGTGGGGTATGATGGTGTTTTTGTGTGTTTGTGTGTCAGATGTGGAAGGCAGCCGCTGGTCAGTCCGTCTCTGTTGCAGTGGACGATGGAGGAGATGACTGGGAAACTGACCCGGACTTTGAGGTTACAGACACTAAACACCTTCATTCATGCCTTAATGGGGTCCGGGGCCCTCAGGGGGACCAGAGGAAAGCCTCGAGAAAAACTGCAGAAAATATATAACTTAATGAAAGGATTAGATGAAAATATAAATATATATATATATATATATATATATATGTATGTATATGTGTGTGAAAAAAAAGTTACAAAAATCAGTTAAAATAGATTAAAATATGTTTTGATAGATGCCTTTTAAGTGTTCCTTCACATCCGTGGATCTGAACGATTGAAACCCCTGCATTAAGTCTGTCAAAGTCCCGTGTTTTACCAGTGTAAAGGTCGTTCACTCCAGGAACGATAACTCAAGATAATGATAACCATTAGTGCTGAGTTCTTATTAATCGCTCTGCAGTTTGTGATCTGTCTCTTTAAATGCAGGATGGATTCTGATTGGCTGTCAGAACTAGTTCTCGTCCCTGATGTGAACGGGTCTTAACACTGGAAACATAAGACCTCTCACAGAGCAACTGTCCATTCACACTCCTCATCTTCTGCTCTTTCTTTAGTCATGCTGATCTCTGATTCCAAGATTCATGTTGTAATTTTCCTGCTTGTGGGTTTTTCTCCGCTGATGTCTCACTTTACCCCACTAACACCAGAATGACGTGTCGGAGAAGGAGCAGCGCTGGGGGGCCAAGACTGTGGTCGGATCCGGACATCAGGAACACATCAAGTGAGTCGAGCATTCACTGTTTCACATGATCAAGGTCTTCATTTACTGTCATAAGCTCAATAATTCCAACCCGATCTCACGGCAATTCGTACATATTTTACGAGGTGGCTAATTCGTACGAATTCATACGAATGACCTACCTCAACCCCGCCCCTAAACCTACCCATCACTGGGGTTTAGGCAAAGCGTCAATTAAATGCAGTGAGGTCGTACAAATTTGTACGAAATAGCCACCTCGTAAAATATGTACGAATTGCTGTGAGATCGGGTTGATAATTCTCACGAATACATCAGGCTCCAGACTCTACAGATGGAGGAACCTTCATCATAAAGTTCATTTAATCCTATAATTACTATAGTTTTGCATGAATGCAGTTACTAACACTAATGGGTTATTGGAAGTGTGATCGGGATCCTGAATCATGGCTCCGAGCTGATCCGCACAGCTCAACCAGAGCGGATTCGTTTCACCAGCGTCTGGTGTTTCTCATGGTCCGCTCTCATCAGTGTGAAAGGATCGCTCAATGCCATCACTGGTTTAACAGCGTATAACTGTCTGGTTTCTCAGCATTCATAAGCTGCGTGAGAGAGTGTCGTCTGAACACAGTGACCTGAAGCAGAAGGAGCTGGACATCATGCCCAAAGCGTCTCACGGTACGGAGGGAAGTTCGGACTGCAGCAGGATCGCATGGATAAGGCAAGGCGCTCTTTGAAGCAGATGATGATACACTGATCTCATGTGATGAATAATAATAATGTTGATCACACGCCGCTTGCACCACCTTTTGACCTCAATTATTGGAAAGTCACACACACACACACACACTGCCCCTGCCCCTAAACCTACCCATCACACACACACACACACACACAAACACACACACACACACACACTACCCATCACAGGAGACTGCACAGTTTACGTTCTGTGATAAAAACCTCATCCTGTGTGATTTATAAGCATTTTGAAAAGTGAGGACATGGGGAACGTCCTCATATTTCACCCTCTTTTTGTAATACCTGTGTCATACCCATGTCATTATACACATTTGTGTCCTGATATTTCACAAAAACATGCCCACACACACACACGCACACACACACACCTATGAAAAACTGAATCTATGAACCACATTTAGAATTGTTTAAATCACAGCTCCATCAGAATGATATGAAACTTGGTGACTTTTCTAACATTAGGGTGTAAACACAAAAAAATGGTGTTCATGATTCGAGCATGCTAATAATTGGTAAAAAAAATTAAAATACTCCCTTCGGTCAAAAATGACCACCATAGGAAATGAATGGGAAATCTGCAAAAACGCATATACATTCAAATCCATCAACAACAACAAAAAATTAAATGTGTTGAAAAGTGAACTGGGGATTCTCAAGCCGCTCCATAGAGACCTCTAGTGGTCACACCCATGGGTCATCATCTCTGAAGAGGCGCTAATCTGCCTTCAAATATTTCCATTTTCTATTCTATTTTACCCTGAAATACTGCAATAATAATACAAAAAAATTAGTATAATTTTCAGTTACAAAAATAGACCATAAATATTGCATAAATATAAAAAAATACCATAAAATCATCTCAAAATACAAAATTTTAAAGAAAAATATTATTGAAGAAAAATAATTTGCATTGGTTTTACTGGGGTGGAGGAAGTTAAATTTGTAGGTGTCCGGTCACTTATGACCAGGAAGACAACCAATGCTATCCTAAAGGAAGAGCACCAGAGGTTACCTGGCAGGTGAAGGTGGTTAATCAGTTAATGGGCTCACACCCCTCGTGCAGAGAGTCCATTACAGCCATGGGTCTCCTGCTGTCCACCGCTCGGACTGAAGTGTGTGTTGTTTCCCGTGTGCAGTCTGCCGTAGGCCACGAGTATCAGAGCAAGCTGTCCAAGCACTGCTCCCAGACGGACACCTCCAAGGGATTCGGAGGGAAGTACGGAGTGGAAGCAGACCGTGTTGACCAGGTAAACCGTCAGATCTTCAGTGAGTGTATCTGTGGTCAGATTGTCACTGCATTCCTTCACTCGTGTGTGTGTGTGTGTGTGTGTGTGTGCTGCAGTCGGCCATGGGCTTTGAGTACGCTGGGAAAACTGAGAAGCACGCCTCGCAGAAAGGTCAGTCCCTCTCCTTCCTTCTTTTGATGAACTTTCCTAAGTGCAGGATCAACAGTCCCGTCTTTTCTGCTCTTGACTCTGATTCCCACGCTCCGTGTCCTGACAGGAACGTCTGTCCTGTAATTTGACTTTCATTCATTGATAATGTTTGTTCACTATTTCTAAAGCATCACAAAAACACTTGAATTCACAATCTTCAAAAATCCCAGGCTTTACATTAGCTGTGGTCAGTATCTGCCAGGCACATGGAGAGCGCAGAATGGAGATAGTGATGAGTGAATCTGCTCGTGTCGTGATGAGTGAATCTGCTCGTGTCGTGATGAGTGAATCTGCTCGTGTCGTGATGAGTGAATCTGCTCGTGTTGTGATGAGTGAATCTGCTCGTGATGTGATGAGTGAATCTGCTCGTGTTGTGATGAGTGAATCTGCTCGTGTTGTGATGAGTGAATCTGCTCGTGTCGTGATGAGTGAATCTGCTCGTGTTGTGATGAGTGAATCTGCTCGTGTCGTGATGAGTGAATCTGCTCGTGTTGTGATGAGTGAATCTGCTGCGTGTCGTGATGAGTGAATCTGCTCGTGTTGTGATGAGTGAATCTGCTCGTGTCGTGATGAGTGAATCTGCTCGTGTCGTGATGAGTGAATCTGCTCGTGTCGTGATGAGTGAATCTGCTCGTGTCGTGATGAGTGAATCTGCTCGTGTCGTGATGAGTGAATCTGCTCGTGTCGTGATGAGTGAATCTGCTCGTGTCGTGATGAGTGAATCTGCTCGTGTTGTGATGAGTGAATCTGCTCGTGTTGTGATGAGTGAATCTGCTCGTGTCGTGATGAGTGAATCTGCTCGTGTTGTGATGAGTGAATCTGCTCGTGTCGTGATGAGTGAATCTGCTCGTCGTGATGAGTGAATCTGCTCGTGATGTGATGAGTGAATCTGCTCGTGATGTGATGAGTGAATCTGCTCGTGTTGTGATGAGTGAATCTGCTCGTGTTGTGATGAGTGAATCTGCTCGTGTCGTGATGAGTGAATCTGCTGTGTCGTGATGAGTGAATCTGCTCGTGTCGTGATGAGTGAATCTGCTCGTGTCGTGATGAGTGAATCTGCTCCTGTCGTGATGAGTGAATCTGCTCGTGTCGTGATGAGTGAATCTGCTCGTGTTGTGATGAGTGAATCTGCTCGTGTCGTGATGAGTGAATCTGCTCGTGTCGTGATGAGTGAATCTGCTCGTGTTGTGATGAGTGAATCTGCTCGTGTTGTGCTGAGTGAATCTGCTCGTGTCGTGATGAGTGAATCTGCTCGTGTTGTGATGAGTGAATCTGCTCGTGTCGTGATGAGTGAATCTGCTCGTGATGAGTGAATCTGCTCGTGTTGTGATGAGTGAATCTGCTCGTGTCGTGATGAGTGAATCTGCTCGTGTCGTGATGAGTGAATCTGCTCGTGTCGTGATGAGTGAATCTGCTCGTGATGAGTGAATCTGCTCGTGTCATGATGAGTGAATCTGCTCGTGTCGTGATGAGTGAATCTGCTCGTGTCGTGATGAGTGAATCTGCTCGTGTCGTGATGAGTGAATCTGCTTGTGTTGTGATGAGTGAATCTGCTCGTGTTGTGATGAGTGAATCTGCTCGTGTTGTGATGAGTGAATCTGCTCGTGTTGTGATGAGTGAATCTGCTTGTGTTGTGATGAGTGAATCTGCTCGTGTTGTGATGAGTGAATCTGCTCGTGTTGTGATGAGTGAATCTGCTTGTGTTGTGATGAGTGAATCTGCTTGTGTTGTGATGAGTGAATCTGCTTGTGTTGTGATGAGTGAATCTGCTTGTGTTGTGATGAGTGAATCTGCTCGTGTTGTGATGAGTGAATCTGCTTGTGTTGTGATGAGTGAATCTGCTTGTGTTGTGATGAGTGAATCTGCTTGTGTTGTGATGAGTGAATCTGCTGTGTGTGATGAGTGAATCTGCTCGTGTTGTGATGAGTGAATCTGCTCGTGATGTGATGAGTGAATCTGCTCGTGTCGTGATGAGTGAATCTGCTTGTGTTGTGATGAGTGAATCTGCTCGTGTCGTGATGAGTGAATCTGCTTGTGTTGTGATGAGTGAATCTGCTCGTGTTGTGATGAGTGAATCTGCTCGTGTTGTGATGAGTGAATCTGCTCGTGTTGTGATGAGTGAATCTGCTTGTGTTGTGATGAGTGAATCTGCTCGTGTTGTGATGAGTGAATCTGCTCGTGTCGTGATGAGTGAATCTGCTCGTGTCGTGATGAGTGAATCTGCTCGTGTCGTGATGAGTGAATCTGCTCGTGTCGTGATGAGTGAATCTGCTCGTGTTGTGATGAGTGAATCTGCTCGTGTCGTGATGAGTGAATCTGCTCGTGTTGTGATGAGTGAATCTGCTCGTGTCGTGATGAGTGAATCTGCTCGTGTTGTGCTGAGTGAATCTGCTCGTGTTGTGATGAGTGAATCTGCTCGTGTTGTGATGAGTGAATCTGCTCGTGTCGTGATGAGTGAATCTGCTGTGTTGTGATGAGTGAATCTGCTCGTGTCGTGATGAGTGAATCTGCTCGTGTCGTGATGAGTGAATCTGCTCGTGTTGTAATGAGTGAATCTGCTCGTGTTGTGATGAGTGAATCTGCTCGTGTTGTGATGAGTGAATCTGCTCGTGTTGTGATGAGTGAATCTGCTCGTGTCGTGATGAGTGAATCTGCTCGTGTCATGATGAGTGAATCTGCTCGTGTCGTGATGAGTGAATCTGCTCGTGTTGTGATGAGTGAATCTGCTCGTGTTGTGCTGAGTGAATCTGCTCGTGTTGTGATGAGTGAATCTGCTCGTGTCGTGATGAGTGAATCTGCTCGTGTCGTGATGAGTGAATCTGCTCGTGTTGTGATGAGTGAATCTGCTCGTGTCGTGATGAGTGAATCTGGCGAATCTGCTCGTGTTGTGATGAGTGAATCTGCTCGTGTTGTGATGAGTGAATCTGCTCGTGTTGTGATGAGTGAATCTGCTCGTGTCGTGATGAGTGAATCTGCTCGTGTCGTGATGAGTGAATCTGCTCGTGTCGTGATGAGTGAATCTGCTCGTGTTGTGATGAGTGAATCTGCTCGTGTTGTGATGAGTGAATCTGCTCGTGTCGTGATGAGTGAATCTGGCGAATCTGCTGGTGTCGTGATGAGTGAATCTGCTCGTGTCGTGATGAGTGAATCTGCTCGTGTCGTGATGAGTGAATCTGCTCGTGTCGTGATGAGTGAATCTGCTCGGTCGTGATGAGTGAATCTGGCGAATCTGCTCGTGTCGTGATGAGTGAATCTGCTCGTGTCGTGATGAGTGAATCTGCTCGTGTCGTGATGAGTGAATCTGCTCGTGTTGTGATGAGTGAATCTGCTCGTGTTGTGATGAGTGAATCTGCTCGTGTCGTGATGAGTGAATCTGCTCGTGTTGTGATGAGTGAATCTGCTCGTGTCGTGATGAGTGAATCTGCTCGTGTCGTGATGAGTGAATCTGGCGAATCTGCTCGTGTCGTGATGAGTGAATCTGCTCGTGTCGTGATGAGTGAATCTGCTCGTGTCGTGATGAGTGAATCTGCTCGTGTTGTGATGAGTGAATCTGCTTGTGTCGTGATGAGTGAATCTGCTTGTGTCGTGATGAGTGAATCTGCTCGTGTCGTGATGAGTGAATCTGCTCGTGTCGTGATGAGTGAATCTGCTCGTGTCGTGATGAGTGAATCTGCTCGTGTCGTGATGAGTGAATCTGCTCGTGTCGTGATGAGTGAATCTGCTCGTGTCGTGATGAGTGAATCTGCTCGTGTTGTGATGAGTGAATCTGCTCGTGTTGTGATGAGTGAATCTGCTTGTGTTGTGATGAGTGAATCTGCTCGTGTCGTGATGAGTGAATCTGCTCGTGTCGTGATGAGTGAATCTGCTCGTGTTGTGATGAGTGAATCTGCTCGTGTCGTGATGAGTGAATCTGCTCTGATGAGTGAATCTGCTCGTGTTGTGATGAGTGAATCTGCTCGTGTCGTGATGAGTGAATCTGCTCGTGTGGTGAGTGAATCTGCTCGTGTTGTGATGAGTGAATCTGCTCGTGTTGTGCTGAGTGAATCTGCTCGTGTTGTGATGAGTGAATCTGCTCGTGTTGTGATGAGTGAATCTGCTCGTGTTGTGATGAGTGAATCTGCTCGTGATGTGATGAGTGAATCTGCTCGTGTCGTGATGAGTGAATCTGCTCGTGTCGTGATGAGTGAATCTGCTCGTGTTGTGCTGAGTGAATCTGCTCGTGTCGTGATGAGTGAATCTGCTCGTGTTGTGATGAGTGAATCTGCTCGTGATGTGATGAGTGAATCTGCTCGTGTCGTGATGAGTGAATCTGCTCGTGTCGTGATGAGTGAATCTGCTCGTGTTGTGCTGAGTGAATCTGCTCGTGTCGTGATGAGTGAATCTGCTCGTGTTGTGCTGAGTGAATCTGCTCGTGTTGTGATGAGTGAATCTGCTCGTGTTGTGATGAGTGAATCTGCTCGTGTTGTGATGAGTGAATCTGCTCGTGTTGTGATGAGTGAATCTGCTCGTGTCGTGATGAGTGAATCTGCTCGTGTCGTGATGAGTGAATCTGCTCGTCGTGATGAGTGAATCTGCTCGTGTCGTGATGAGTGAATCTGCTCGTGTCGTGATGAGTGAATCTGCTCGTGTTGTGATGAGTGAATCTGCTCGTGTCGTGATGAGTGAATCTGCTCGTGTGGTGCTGTGAATCTGCTCGTGTCGTGATGAGTGAATCTGCTCGTGTCGTGATGAGTGAATCTGCTCGTGTCGTGATGAGTGAATCTGCTCGTGTCGTGATGAGTGAATCTGCTCGTGTCGTGATGAGTGAATCTGCTCGTGTCGTGATGAGTGAATCTGCTCGTGTCGTGATGAGTGAATCTGCTCGTGTCGTGATGAGTGAATCTGCTCGTGTTGTGATGAGTGAATCTGCTCGTGTCGTGATGAGTGAATCTGCTCGTGTCGTGATGAGTGAATCTGCTCGTGTCGTGATGAGTGAATCTGCTCGTGTTGTGATGAGTGAATCTGCTTGTGATGTGATGAGTGAATCTGCTCGTGTCGTGATGAGTGAATCTGCTCGGTGATGAGTGAATCTGCTCGTGTTGTGCTGAGTGAATCTGCTCGTGTCGTGATGAGTGAATCTGCTGTTGTGATGAGTGAATCTGCTCGTGTCGTGATGAGTGAATCTGCTCGTGTTGTGATGAGTGAATCTGCTCGTGTTGTGATGAGTGAATCTGCTCGTGATGTGATGAGTGAATCTGCTCGTGTGTGATGAGTGAATCTGCTCGTGTCGTGATGAGTGAATCTGCTCGTGTCGTGATGAGTGAATCTGCTCGTGTCGTGATGAGTGAATCTGCTCGTGTCGTGATGAGTGAATCTGCTCGTGTTGTGATGAGTGAATCTGCTCGTGTTGTGATGAGTGAATCTGCTCGTGTTGTGATGAGTGAATCTGCTCGTGTCGTGATGAGTGAATCTGCTCGTGTTGTGATGAGTGAATCTGCTCGTGTCGTGATGAGTGAATCTGCTCGTGTTGTGATGAGTGAATCTGCTCGTGTCGTGATGAGTGAATCTGCTCGTGTCGTGATGAGTGAATCTGCTCCTGTCGTGATGAGTGAATCTGCTCGTGATGTAATGAGTGAATCTGCTCGTGTTGTGATGAGTGAATCTGCTCGTGTTGTGATGAGTGAATCTGCTCGTGTCGTGATGAGTGAATCTGCTCGTGTTGTGATGAGTGAATCTGCTCGTGTTGTGATGAGTGAATCTGCTCGTGTTGTGATGAGTGAATCTGCTCGTGTCGTGATGAGTGAATCTGCTCGTGTTGTGATGAGTGAATCTGCTCGTGTTGTGATGAGTGAATCTGCTCGTGTCGTGATGAGTGAATCTGCTCGTGTTGTGATGAGTGAATCTGCTCGTGTCGTGATGAGTGAATCTGCTCGTGATGAGTGAATCTGCTCGTGTTGTGATGAGTGAATCTGCTCGTGTTGTGATGAGTGAATCTGCTCGTGTCGTGATGAGTGAATCTGCTCGTGATGTGATGAGTGAATCTGCTCGTGTCGTGATGAGTGAATCTGCTCGTGTTGTGATGAGTGAATCTGCTCGTGTTGTGATGAGTGAATCTGCTCGTGTCGTGATGAGTGAATCTGCTCGTGTTGTGATGAGTGAATCTGCTCGTCGTGATGAGTGAATCTGCTCGTGTCGTGATGAGTGAATCTGCTCGTGTTGTGATGAGTGAATCTGCTCGTGTCGTGATGAGTGAATCTGCTCGTGTCGTGATGAGTGAATCTGCTCGTGTCGTGATGAGTGAATCTGCTCGTGTTGTGATGAGTGAATCTGCTCGTGTTGTGATGAGTGAATCTGCTCGTGTCGTGATGAGTGAATCTGCTCGTGTCGTGATGAGTGAATCTGCTCGTGTTGTGATGAGTGAATCTGCTCGTGTCGTGATGAGTGAATCTGCTCGTGTCGTGATGAGTGAATCTGCTCGTGTTGTGATGAGTGAATCTGCTCGTGTCGTGATGAGTGAATCTGCTCGTGTTGTAGATTACGCGGCTGGGTTCGGCGGCCGCTACGGCGTTCAGGCGGATCGCGTGGACCAGAGCGCCGTTGGCTTTGATTACCAGGGGAAGACAGAAAAACACGAGTCTCAGAAAGGTTCGTTCCCACTTTCCCCAGCCGCACAGTTGTGTCCGTGTTTGGCCATGTCTGCATTATTGACGTCTTGAATCCACAGATTATGCCAAAGGCTTTGGCGGCAAATTTGGAGTGGAGACGGATAAAGTGGATAAGAGCGCCATGGGCTTCGAGTACCAGGGAAAGACGGAGAAACACGAGTCTCAGAAAGGTTTGTGTGACTCTACAGGTTTATAACATACTTTAGTGTAAAGTGTAAGGTAGGGATAATAATAACTAATATAGCCGCTAGCGGCACTCATCGCAGTCTAAGCACTAATGGCTCATGTGGATGATTAGAAACCAAAATGAAATGTATCTCTGTCCACCAAAGAAGAGTTTCATGGATCCTGCGGTTGCAGAGGTGTAATGCTGTTTTACCTGTAGAAAGCAGGAAGTCACAAAGTCTCATGGAAAACTAAACTTTTCTTCAGACTGTGCCTGAATTACCCAGAAAGCAAGAGCAGAGATTTTAACCCTCTGGTGCTCTTCGCTCTGACCCGAACATTTTTTAATCGGATTGGAATGAAATTAAACTTGGTGACTTTTCTAGCATTGTAAACACACAAAAACTGAGGGCATGATTCGAGCATGCTACGTTTTCGTTAAAAAAAAACTCCCACTTGTGGTCAAAAATGACCACCATAGGAAATCAACTGGAAATCTGCAAAAACACAAAAATCCACAGAAAAAAAATCACTATTTCTAACAAAATTTTTTTTATCTAAAACTTATAATAAATAGTCTTTGAGTTTTTTTAAATATATATTCAAATCCATCAAAAAAATTAATAATTCATTAAATGTGTTGAAAAGAGGACTAGGGGATTCTCAGTCCGCTCCATAGAGACCTCTAGTGGTCCCACCCATGGGTGCATCATCTCTGAAATCATTCCAAAAGAGGCGCTAATCTGCCTTAAAAAAATATTTGGAAGGCCTAGTCTCTATTTTAACCTGAAATACTGCAATAATAAAAAAAGTGTATAATTTTCATTGGCAAAAATAGACCATATTTATTGCATAAATATTAAATCATCAAATCATCTCAAAATACAAAATTAAAAAGAAAAATATTATTAAAGAATAATAAATTGCATTGGTTTTACTGGGGTGGAGGAAGTTCACTTCTGGCCGGGAGGACAACCAATGCAGCCCCAAAACGAAGCGCTCCAGAGGGTTAATAACCCCCGGAGCTGAGGGTTAATAACCCCCGGAGCTGAGGGTTAATAACCCCCGGAGCTGAGGGTCAGTTCAGAAGAACGCTGGACAGTAATACGAGCAGAAGATTCACATTCCCCGTAATAATGAGGTTTGTGCACATGTGCATATCAACTCAGAGCTTCACTGCTGCATTTCCAACACACAAACATGTCAAACTATTAGGAACTGCACTTATTAACAAAAAATGCAAAACAACAGTCATTTTATGATTAAATTAACTTGATAAATATTCCCCCAGCGGGATTGAAAAAACAAAAACAGATAAAAAAAAGGTAAAAGTAGAGATAAAACAGATTTAAAGAAGGATTTTGTGTACTTATTAGAGTGTTGTGTATGTAATGCCATGTCATGTGCCTCTTTAAAGAGTTTAATTAACCATTTCTTGGTGAATCAGATCTTTATCCCCACAATAAACCTTTCGTTATAAGCAAGCTCTAACTGAACCACCTGTGGGAAAGGGATCACTTCACGGTACTCTTTTAGATCCAATAGATCGTTTAATATAAAAACATTATAAATGCATCAGGCATCTCTGAAAACTGAGATTAAGAAGATTTTATATATTCATATTGTTTACATTTGTCGTGATATTTTAACCCGGAATGACATTTTGGGACTTTTGAGCTCAATAGTTCCTTAAAGATGAATTATTTAAAATGATGATGAGTAATTTAATGTAGTGTATTTAAAAGGGTGTGTATGTTTAATATTAGAATATGCTTTGGACACCAGAAGTGATACGGCACGTCATTGACCCGTATATTACCGTTAATTTCAACGTTCACCAATACATCATTAATATCAATAGATGTGCCGGTTTTTTATTATTTAATGGACCTGAGCTAATATGAGCTAGCAATAGACCGTTAACAAAGATTATAAATGCTGCAGACACTGCATGAACTAACGGAGCTATAAGCTTATTTGATGTGTTGATGTCACATTTAGACTGTGTGTGTGTGTGTGTGTGTGTGTGTGTGTGTGTGTGTGTGTGTGTGTGTGTATCAGACTATGTGAAGGGCTTCGGAGGGAAGTTTGGTGTTCAGACGGACCGTCAGGATAAGTCTGCGGTGGGATGGGATCACCAGGAGAAACTGCAGCTGCACGAGTCTCAGAAAGGTAACACACACACACACACACACACACACACACACACACACACACACACACACACAGTCTGTATGAAGTTAGCATGGGGAACCGAGTAACAGAACTTCACTTTTACTGCTCAAACAGAGAACATTATTCATCCATATCCTGTTCTCAGAAACACAGGTTTAGAGTACACCTGTTGCAATAATCAATATATCGATAGATGGCACAATATATGTACATGACCTCAATCATTTTTTGTGATGCAATATATCGCACATTATGTTGACATGATAATGAATGTCACGTGAATGTTTTATTTAGGATATATTTTATCCCTTAATTTCCATGATCTAAAGAATTGAAAGGTTGTCATTTGAAAGTGTGCCGGTCTACTTGCATTATTATGCTGTTATATTAGGATTGTATATTCAGTGGCTTAAAATAGTCTTAAAATTACAATAATATCATTTATCGCGATTATTTCTGGGACGATATATCGCGAAACAAAAAGTAGTTATCGTAACAGGCCTCGGGTGTGTAAAGATCTGAGTATCGTCAGCATTACAGTGATGATGAAGGCCGAGCGATCCCGTCTGATGCCCAAGTGGAGACGGATATTAAAGAGTAAAACTGAGCCCTGAGGATCACCACTGATCTCAGACCTGTGGCCACCCAAGGCAATTAACCGCGGACGGTCAGTAAGACAGGATTTAAAGCAGTGTTCACCTTTTTCCACTGACGGAAACCTAATTAAATAAAAGCCAGCTTTGGATGATAAAACTTTGAGGAAAATCTGCTGTCATTTCATCAACAAATAAAAACAAGAGGGAAATGTGAGGTAGGGAGGACTGGGGAAGAGATCCGGTCAGAACTGATGTCCTGTGTAACGGATGAGCACGTGCGGATCTAACGGTGGGAAACACGGAGCTCACGCAACAGCGCTTCAGAGCAGCTCGATCCGTGAACAACACACATTTATGACAGGGAGAGATTATGAGCTGATGCTGAGGAATAATCACAGAGTTACTGTACATGTTTATACCATGATATGAGTGAGACGGTTGTCACAATGCATATTTCATATCTGAACTGCAATAACTGTTCGAAACTTTGAACTCAAACTTAGACATTTACATTGAGAACATATTGATGTGATGTTCCCTCTTATATTATTCCTTAGCTTTTCTTTTAATTGGTCTTAAAATGGTCTTAAATGGACCTCCATAAAGCTGCCGAAGCCCTGATCCACTGACTCCAGGATTCTGGGATTTAAGAGTCGATATCGGGCCATAAAAATGAGAAACGATTCAAATTGAGAAATCAATGTATTTGTTTACCTGACCCTAATCCACCTCACCGAAAGGCTCTGAGATCAGGAAGAGAATCGGAAGGGGAACGCACTGAAGAGGTTTTATTATTTATTAACTCTATGATTGACATACAAATTAAACAATGCGTTCCAGTGTTTCTGCCAAACACTGAAGATTTGAGACGGGGCAGAAGTGGTTAAAGTGGCCCAGGGCAGCACTTCCTGTTCCTGGATCAAGCCCAGTCAGGATTCAGGGATTATACTGAGGACAGCAGAGCTATATAAACTCATGGGATCAAGCGCTTCATACCTCCCTGCGAGAGGAGAACCAGGAGGAGGAGGAGGAAACACTTTTCAGTTCAAAAGAGTGAAGAAAGGAGTTCCAGAACTGAGAAACGGGCAGGGGTGATATCAGCGGGAACTCAAAGCTGTGTGTGTGTGTGTGTGTGATATCTGATATCTCGTATTAGTAATCCCTCCTTCGTACCAGAGTCATGTTAAAAACACTGATCCAGAAACATGATTAGATCCATCGGGATAAGTCCACGCTCATTCCCGGCGTCATCAACTATTGTGTTGAAGAGGATAGCGACCCCTAGTGGTGAAAACATACACAGTGCAGCTTTAACTCTGACGTAAAGCTTCATGTGTCTTAGTCTTCGGTGGTTTATAGACGTGGAGATGAAGGTGGAGCAGAAATACTCAGATAATGAGAACTGGGGCCCGGACACAGCTCAGCTTGTGGACCACAATAATCACACAATGATGCACTCCACATGTTTATGATATGTGATGTGTAACATTTATTCATCATTATAGATTATTCCAAAGGCTTTGGAGGGAAGTATGGAGTGCAGAAGGACCGAATGGACAAGGTAAGGAACACAGTTTTGGGTTTTTAACATGACATTGAGAATAAGAAATACAGTTGTGTGTTCACTTCCTTTCTGAAAATGACAGTTGTTGTCGGCGTGTTTCTGATGATGATGATGATGATGATGGTGATGGTGATGATGGTGATGATGATGATGGTGATGATGGTGATGATGATGATGGTGATGATGGTGATGGTGATGATGGTGATGGTGATGATGATGATGGTGATGGTGATGATGATGGTGATGGTGATGATGGTGATGATGATGATGATGATGGTGATGATGGTGATGGTGATGATGATGATGATGGTGATGGTGATGATGGTGATGATGGTGATGGTGATGATGGTGATGGTGATGGTGATGATGATGATGATGGTGATGGTGATGATGATGGTGATGGTGATGATGGTGATGATGATGATGATGGTGATGATGATGATGATGATGGTGATGATGATGGTGATGGTGATGATGATGATGATGATGGTGATGTTTGCTTTGCTGTTGTGGTCAGAGCGCCGGCACGTTCGAGGAGGTGGAGAAGCCGAGCGCGGCGTATCAGAAGACCCGTCCCGTGGAAGCAGGTGAGCATCTTGCGCTGGTGTTCAGTGCTCCTGCTGTGCAAAGCTTTACCGTGCTCTGCTCTCTTCAGCTGGAAACAGTGCCGGCAGTATTAAGGCTCGCTTTGAGAACATCGCCAAGCAGAAGGAGGAGGAGGATAAGAAGAGAGCGGAAGAGGAGCGCGCCAGACGGCAGGCCAAGGAGAAGCAGGAGCAGGACGAGGCGCGCAGTCAGCAGAAGGTACGCTCGTGTGTCTCACACGTCTGTCTGACGGGACGGACACACAGTTCCTGATTCACTTCCATTCTATATCCATTCACTTGATCAGGCATAACATTATGACCTAATATTGTGTTGGTCCCCCTTTTCAGCAAAGGGGGACCCAACCCGTCGAGGCACCTCAAACTCGTTGTGTGCCACTGTTCCTTCCTTGGAGCACTTTTGATAGATCCTGACCACTGCAGACCGGGAACACCCCACAAGAGCTGCAGTTTTGGAGATGCTCTGACCCAGTCGTCTAGCCATCACAATCTGGCCCTTGTCAAACTCGCTCAAATCCTTACGCTTGCCCATTTTCCTTTCTAACACATCAACTCTGAGGAAAAAATGTTCACTTGCTGCCTAATATATCCCACCCACTAACAGGAGCCGTGATCAAGAGATCATCAGTGTTATTCACTTCACCGGTCATAATGTTATGCCTGATCGTGTATATGAGGTACAGTACAAGGGAAGAGAATCTCTGATCTAATGCTGTAAACTCTTTACAGTTTTCTCTAGATATCTATCTTTCCAAAATAAATTTTTAACAGTATTTACTGTGAAGGCATGCACACTTACTAGAGCATGACGTTCTTGTGTTCGATGCTGTGTCTGTGTGTGTGTGTGTGTGTGTGTGTGTGTGTGTGTGTGTGTGTGTGTTGCGCCCTCTTGTGGACAGTTGATTTAAACTCTGCTGTTCACTGATATTACTCCCTAGCTGAAGTATTTCTTCTATTTCAGTGAATGTTTATTTTATATGAAGTAGTAAATGGTTTGGTTTTAGTTGAAGGTAATGCTAATGCTCTCTCTGTGTCACATAATAAGCCGTGATGTGTGATGATACAGTGGCATCTTCTAACAGGATTTGGTTCATTTTGCACACTCTGCCCTGATGTGTCCTTTAGCAAGGTTAAGCTCGTCATAGTGGCTATGTGTGGATCAATGTTTGTTTAAAGCACTCTGACTGATGGTGTATATCGTGTCTGGTTTGTTAGGAGGAGCCGGTCAGAGAGCCGGTCAGAGAGCCGGTCAGAGAGCCGGTCAGAGAGCCGGTCAGGGAGCCGGTCAGGGAGCCGGTCAGAGAGCCGGTCAGGGAGCCGGTCAGGGAGCCGGTCAGAGAGCCGGTCAGGGAGCCGGTCAGGGAGCCGGTCAGGGAGTCGGTGGAGAACGGTGCGAACGTGTATGAGGTGGAGCCGGTCTCAGCAGAAGCCACATATGAAGAACCAGTTCAGGAAGACCTGTACCAGAACTCTGAGCCGGACGACCAGTTCCAGTCCTCAGGTGCGGACAGCATTACACTAAAATACACATTTCCTTTCAAATGAACTAAATCTCAACATATGAGCTATTACATCTTCCTGACTCTCTCTGTTTCGTGTGTGTGTGTGTGTGTGTGTGTGTGTGTGTGTGTTCAGGTGCTCAGTCGTATGAGTATGGCGAGGATCTCGGCGTGACTGCCGTGGCTCTGTATGACTATCAGGCTGGTAAGAGAAGCGTTTGATGGCTTTGAGTTTGCTCACTGTGAGATTGAAGGATTGCTCTTAATCTCATGTTATGTTCGGTCGTTTTCACACAGTTCTTTTTCTTGAAAATGCTAGTTAATGTTATATTAATGTTTTAGGAAGTTATAATACCCTGTGTGAGCAAAGCAAGTTTGTACTCTTTCAGAATTTTTCAGAATACATTAATTATTTTCCTCAAAATTCTTCAATCAATACCCCATAATGACAACATGAAAGAAGATTGTTTGAAATCTTTGCAAATGTATTAAAAATAAAAAACGAAAAGAATCATGTCCATCAGTATTCCCAGCCTTTGCCATGACACTCAGCATTGAGCTCAGGTGCTCCTGTTTCCACGGATCATCCTTGAGATGTTCCTACAGCTCGACTGGAGTCCACCTGTGGTAACTTCAGCTGATTGGACATGATTGGGAAAGGCACACACCTGTCTATATAAGGTCCCACAGTTAACAGTGCATTAGAGCACAAACCAAGCCATGAAGTCAAAGGGATTGGGATTGACCTCCGAGACAGGATTGTATGGAGGCACAGATCTGGAAAGGGATGAGATTTGAAGGTCCCGTGAGCACTCTGGCCTCCATCATCCGTACATGGGAGAAGTTTGGGAACACCAGGACTCTTCCTAGAGCTGCTGCCGGCCGATCAGGGAAAAGGGCCTTAGTCAGGGAGGTGACCAAGAACACGATGGTCACTCTGACAGAGCTCCAGCGTTTCTCTGTGGAGAGAGGAGATCCTTCCAGAAGAACAACCATCTCTGCAGCTCTCCACCAATCAGGCCTCTGTGGGGGCGTGGCCAGACGGAAGACACTCCTGGAGCCTGGAGTTTTCCAAAAGTACCTGAAGGACTCTCAGACCATGAGGAACTAAACTCTCTGGTCTGATTAAACAGAGATTGAACTCTTTGGCCTGAACGGAGGAAACCAGGCCCCGCTCATCACCTGGCCAATCCCATCCCTACAGTGAAGCCTGGTGGTGGCAGCATCATGCTGTGGGGGTGTTTTTCAGCAGCAGGAACTGGGAGACTAGTCAGGATCGAGGGAAAGATGAATCCTTGATGAAAACCTGCTCCAGAGCGCTCTGGACCTCAGACTGGAGTGGAGGTTTATCTTCCAACAGGACAGAGACCCTAAGCACACAGGAGTGGCTACGGGACGACTCTGGGAATGTCCTTGAGTGGCCCGGCCAGAGCCCAGACCTGAACCCGAATTAACATCTCTGGAGAGATCTGTGAATGGCTGTGCACCGACGCTCCCCATCCAACCTGATGGAGCTTGAGAGGTCCTGCAAAGAAGAATGGGAGGAACTGCCCAGAAACAGGTGTGCCAAGCTTTAGCATCAAACTCAGGAAGACCTGAGGCTGTGATTGGAGCTTTAACAGAGCACTGAGCAAAGGCTGTGAATACTTAAATACATTTGCAAAGATTTCAAACAAACTTCTTTCACTTCTTTAACATAACATGTGGAAAAAGAGAAGCACTGTGAATACTTTCTGGATGCACTGTATCTGCCTCCTACCAGCAGGAAGTGATGTAACGTGCCTCTGTTTTTCCCCCAGCGGGTGAAGATGAGATATCCTTTGACCCAGACGACATCATAACCAACATCGAGATGATCGACGAGGGCTGGTGGAGGGGCGTGTGTCGCGGCGCGTACGGACTCTTCCCAGCCAATTACGTTGAAGTTCGACAATAGACTGGCTCGTTCCCCGGCGGAGCGTCAGCCCTCGAGTTCATGCTTCCAGTCTTTATCAGCCCTGCTTTCTCTTCTTTCTGTCTCGTGTTGAGCGCTCGCTGGTCATTCTGCTCCTTCAGCCCAACGCCCGCGTCCCGTTTCATGTCCCTAGGCCTCAGTATACACCTCCGCCAATAGAGATTTTTGACACTTCTGAGAGCGTTATTCACACACACACATGCACTTATACAGCAGTGTGTGAAATAAGAGATCGTAGACCAAAGATCAGAGATCTTCTGGCATGTCTTTGAGAATAAATCATTAGTCGTGCACATGGGCGACTCTTAAAGCTGCGTCCGGACGAACACTTTGTTCTTTTTAGTGTCTTTTTGCAGTGTTCGAACAGGAGCAAATGAATTATGTTTGAAAATAAATATAAATGAAGGCCAAAATGTGATGCCATAATCGATCACTGCTCGAATTCTGCGTGATGTCTGTCCAGGATGAACAGACCTTCCATCGCAGTGCTTGAAACGGTTCATAAGAATCACTTTGAACCGGTGATTGGTATTTGATAATATAATGGTATTTGAAGGGTTGTGTATTAGAATCTGATGTCTTGTGTGTCTGTCTGATTTTCGTCCGTAAATTCGTCTGTAAATTCTGTGCCGGCGTTCGGCCGCATCTGGACTCGTCGATCTTTGTGAGTGCATGGCATTTCCGTTTCTGAACGCTGAATTATATCACGTGATCTGGTGACCATGACAATCCGCACCGGTGCAGTTGATACTGTAACAGCTAATGACATAATCTGGTTTGCAGTTTTAGTTAAATAACCTTTTCAAATTGTCTGTGCTTATCTATGCTGGCTCTATTTACAAGGCTGTTTTATAAGAAATATCATTTAAGAATAAAAAAAGAAATAAAACTGGTGTTTTTACTGTTTTTTACCATCCATGTTTCACTGCCGCATCCTCCATGTGTGAAACCTTTTCTCTCTGTTAGTAGTAAGGTCATATGTTTGTAAGACACATGACCTGAATATCTAGGGTTGTGTTGGTTTTCTTATAAGAGAGTCGAGCAATAAGCAGATCTAGCTCTTTAAAGCCTTTCTGTATGCGATCATGCTCTCTTTCCATGAAATGCGAAAAACCTCCGGTTTTGTTTTCTTCCAGCTGTGCTCCATTTTTCTGGTTTAGTTGGGGACACTGATTATTCAACTATATTACTGAGACTGTAAAGATGCTTTGAAACCATCGCTATATAAATGAAGGTGACTTGACCAGCGCTCAATTAGAGCAATATTTATTTATTTCAGTTGCCATACAAGGTGTAACTGCACTCATGCCACAAATCCTACGGTACATTTTCTTGGTCATTGCAGTGAGTTTCTAGTTACATTAACAATGTGAACACACACAGTCTTTACATGTAGTCAGCAAAGTAGAGAAACTTAGGGTTGAAGTCAAAGGGGAAAATCAACGCTAAACGACAGGACACTGGCAGTTCCATAGACATGTTTGATAAGGGGAATATTGTGCTTGTTTTATGATGTGGAGATTATCTAAATATATACAGTATGCATTATTCATAGTATAAATATATTGCGTTCTGGATTTGCTCTTAATAATCTAACAAATATACCCATTTCTTATAATTAACATTTTACTTTTTTTTTTTTTTTGGCAAACCACAGCTCCGTGGGAACGACACCATTGAAACATTATAAAAGGCAATATAATTATATAAATCCAAAATATTCTCTTACTCTATTGTATGCTCTCTAAAGAGGATCTATTTTATAAAAACTCACAGTAGCAGCAGTATATAATTGGCAAACCTTTGTTCAAGAAAGGCTTGACCTTTTAAAATTCCCAGTTTTAAAAAATATTGTTGTATATTCACTCATCCTCGGATCTCAGCAGCAGGTGACGGCAGATATCGCACATCGCTTCTCATTCCAGAGCCATTCCCACTGACAATACTGCAATGAGTGGCACAAACAGAACCAAAAAGTGTACATGTTGGCTAACGTAATTTATATATTAACTAACATGATTCCATGTTTAATAACAAAAACTGCTTAATACATCCTCTGTAAACGCTTATGGAATTACTCCAAAACTTCAGTTCCACTTTCTAAATGTGCATTGTTCAATGCATCTATGCATATGTCATAATTTTTTGATAAATCAAAATATCCCAAATGGATCTTTCAATGAAACGACAGCCCCATCACTTATAATCGACTACAGGCCTGCATTAAGATCCGCCTCCATCCCATCGCTAACCAGTGGATTGAACCAAGTCTCAAGACGGATTTAAAATCCCCGTCGCTGCTTTAATGTGCGGCTGCATTATTATAGATAATAGGCCTGATATCTGAACTACACCACAAGCTCTCGTTTACAAACGCTCTTCCCCTCAAGCCTTAGCTTTTTCTCTCTTGTTCAATCTGCAACAGCGCTTCACATCCTTCAGTTCAATATCAACCTTCAAATCACAAAGTTACCTAAAAGAAATGGGTGAGCCAAAAGAAGCATTCGTTTTAGCCAACAGGATCAAACAACATGGAAGACGAGGCTGTACCAGACTTCTCTTCCTCATGCAATCTTAGCAAAGGTATACATGCACTTGAATGTGTGGATGCATTTGTTCAGGGTATGAATGAATGCATGTTCATGGTCAAGCCTAAGTGAATCCAATGTTTTCAGCTGGCCTCTTTTTATACGGATGCACTCTCTTCTGTGCACATTTTCCGCAGCAACATCTGAAATGAAATATTCCTGTATCAAAGGTAAAAAAGGACCTCCCAGCTCTGCTGGCTAGAGCTGCTTACGTGAGACAAGCTCCTGACAGCAAAATTAAGCTTCTGATCATAAGAACGAGACTTCTGTGTGTCATTGGTTCCTGTTGCTCTGACCAGAACGTCCAACAGATGCACAGCTAGACTGATGAACGTTAGACGAGGGATTGATCTACATGATGCCCAACATCAGATTTGCAATAGAAGAACATCCCCTTTATCTGTCCATTAGGAGTTTGAGACCCCTCTCAATGTTCATCCGGTGACCAACACGGATCACACCCAAGTCTACGAGGTCTTCCTTTTGGAGGTTAGGAAGGTGGGTGCCCTCAATTTCATTGTCCAAGAAGGCCTTCTTGTGTTCTGCCAAGTTGAGGCTTTCAAGCCAGTCGGCTACATCATGCTTGGTCCATGCTAGGACAGGTTTATCAGCAAAAGGCTTGTCGGCGGCCAC
The DNA here is from genome assembly GCA_023029165.1 of Gobiocypris rarus. Taxonomy (NCBI): domain Eukaryota; kingdom Metazoa; phylum Chordata; class Actinopteri; order Cypriniformes; family Gobionidae; genus Gobiocypris; species Gobiocypris rarus. The sequence goes on along the minus strand of CM040918.1, from coordinate 40,439,648 downwards.
CTGGAACAGCGTGAGGGGGGACAGCGACTGACTGCTGACCGAGCTGAGGCTGTAGCATTGCTCTGCATTCACAATGGGTGGGGATGGCAGGCTGAACACATCCGTTAATGTAGGGGAGACACCAGAGCCGAGCAGAGAAGAGCTGCGGTCGCATTCAGGAGGCGGCGAGGCTGGGCTGGGAGCCTGAGGAGGAAAGTGGCTCTGCGTTGTTGAGGTAGCAGCACATGAAGTCACGTTGTTGCTGCGCTTAGTACCTGAGGCTTGGGCCGTCCACTCTCTGAGAACACACACACACACACACAGAAAGAGAAGTCAGGTGCTGAACTGGTAGTGGGACTCCTGCATTACTATTCTGACAATAAATGTGGCTCAAAGGAGACCACCGCAAGGGAATCAGGAACTGAACCAGCAAGAGGGAATGAAATGTTCACTTTTAAATTAAAATGACCCAATTATTTACTCACCCTCAAGCTCAAAAAATTGCATCCATCCATCATTGACGTACTCCACATGGCTCCGGGGGTTAGTAAAGGCCTTCTAAAGCGAATCGATGGGTTTGTGTAGGAAAAATATCCATATTTAAAACTTTATAATGTGAAATTTCTAGCTTCGGAACACTGCCTTCCGTATGCAACAGTGATTTGAACCAAGACAGGCGTTACACTTTGTAAGTTGAATTCGGAAGGTGGTCCGCCGGAAGCTAGATATTTTACTTTATAAGGTTATAAATATGGATATTTTTCTTTAAAAGGCCTTTATTAATGCCCACAGCCGTGTTGAGTACGTTTATAATGGATGGATGCACTTTTTGAGCTTCAAACTCAGTGGACCCCATCCCTGCCATTATAAAGCTTGGAAGCTTCAGGATATTTATTAATAATTCCGACTGTGTTCATCAGACAGAAGAAAGTCACCTAGGATGGCTTGAGTGAGAGTAAATCATGGAGTAGGTTTCATTTTAAAGTGAGCTAATCCTTTAAGTCCAGTGTAGATCCACCTTTATCGTTACAAACACAAGGACATTTGTCTGGGCAGGAACTCCAGTGTCAGCGTGTGCTCCCAAGATCTTCTGAAACTGGTGTTGGGAACCTCTACTCTTTTATCTTGTTAGTCTGTCACAACTTTCATGAGATTAACATATGAAGCTTGTAACCATGCCCCTGTATTAAAAGATTACTTCACAGCTGTAACAACATTGGATAACATTTAATCTTTTTTTATTTGTGTTGTCCTTGATCTACCCCTGGTGTGTCAAATCTACACGGCTTTCTACTTCTGACCTGCTTCTTTACACAGCTAGTGTATACCTATAGGACACATTCCTATATTTTAAAGGTCTTGTTCTTCGCGATTCCATCTTTCAAACTTTAGTTAGTGTGTAATGTTGCTGTTTGAGCAAAAATAATACCTGTAAAATTATAAAACTCAAAGTTCAATGCCAAGCGAGATTTTTTATTTAACAGAAGTTCCCTTTCAAAGCCTACAGCGAACGGCCGGTTTGGACTACATCCCTGTACTTCCTGCTTTAATGATGTCACTAGAACAGTTTGTTGACTAAGCTCCGCCCACAAGAATACGCAAAAAAGGGGGCGTGGTCTTGTTGCTCTCCCACGTGGAGAAGAGGAAGTGTTGCGTTTGTAGAGTGTGTTTGTCGCCATGTCTACAATAACATTGAGCGCATGCATTTCCCCGTTATGGTAAGAGGCGGGACCTTTCCGGGCAACGTGATCTAAGCTGCTGTCCAATCACAACACAGGAACCGCTGGCACAATCAGAACTCGTTACGTATTTCTGAAGGAGGGACTTCATAGAACAAGGAAATCATCAGGCCGTTTTTTCATCAGTGAAAACAACGGTATACAGATAAGTAAATTGTGTGAAAAATACAGTTTTTTTACACGCGAAACATAAATACATGTTATACTGCACACTGTAAACACAATTAAAGCTTCAAAAACACATGAAAAACGGGACCTTTAATATTATTTTGTGCAGGAATTTTAATAAATAGGCTGTTATTGTGCAACTCACCTTGATCCGATGCTTCTGGATCCTGCAGGAGGGTCGAGAGGTCCTGCCCGTTTCGGAAATCTGTCCTTGTTCATCAGTTGAAGTTTGGAACTGAGTTCACTGATCACACTGACTTTAGGATCTGCATTGGGGAGCTCATGGTCGTCTCCCCACAGTTTCGTGAGAGTTTTGCGAGGCTCAGATTCTGCTACACAGTCCAGGGGTGGAGGAGGGGCTGGCGGTGGCTGTCCAAAGGACTCAATGTCCTCCTGTATCAAAGGGTCCCTGTAAAATACATTGCTTTTGTTGATTACGGGCTTCGTTTTTGGCTTCGGTGGAACAGGCGGTCGGTCTGCATAGTCTATGCATGTGTCCTCAATTCCCTCTGAGGAAAGAGTAGAGATAGTGGACAATGTAGAAATTGTGCTGTTTGCCTCAAAGTGACGGCCCGCACTGTTTCGACTATCAGGTTCCTCGATGCCTGAGTCCATGACCGGCTCAAAACTCTCTGGAGGTGGTGGAGGGTAGGTGTGGGGACTTGTGCAGTTTACAAGTCCTGAAAGAGCCCTGGACTCCACACTGTTCGTTGTAGAAGCACGAGAATGATAAACGGGCAATGGTCCCCTTGTTGCATTACTCTTTCTCTGTTTGAGGATCTCTGCTGCCTGGTCCTCTGGAACATCAATGCTGTTGGCAAACTCCAGAGGCGGAGGCAAGGGGTCAACTAAGTCAAACTCCTCCTCAGCATCTACTGAGGTTCGTGGAAGAGGAGGAATGCTACAGGAAAAGTTGACCGGCTCCTCCACGGAGGTAGCAGAGCTCCTTGTATGAATTGGCTGGGAGTTGGGGGCTATACGTTTGACACTGGAATCATTGGTTGCACTGTCCATAACTAGGGACTCTTCTTGCTGGAATCCATCCGATTGACTGTTCACTTGTGGCTTGGTCTTATCTAGTGTGTGGACCATGAGGAGCCCCTCTGACTTTTGTTGTGACGTTCTATGGTTGTTCTTCAATGGCTCGGATGGATTGCTTTCCTTCACCTTCTTTGTGGCATGATTGGATTCTCTTGTGTGTCTAAACAAACTATCTTTCGGTTGACCCACTGCAACAAAGCTGGCTTCAATATTGGAACGTAGTTTGGTGTCTATGAAGAGTGGCTGGTTGAGGTTTGCTTTGTGAGATTCTCCTTTAGGTGGAGTAGGAGGGGGTTGCACTTGCTCCTTCAGAGCTCTATTACTAGCTAGAGCTAATGGTGAACAAATATCATGAGTCTTTCCGGAGGACTGGAGTTGGAAATCTCCATCAATGAGAGTAACGGGACTGCCTGTATTGGGCCAGTTCCTGGTGCTTGTTGTGAGGGGCTCTGTTGTTGGTTTGGGGAAGGTAAAGTCAGCCATGTTGCCTCCAATTGGCTGGACCCCTGATAAAGAAGCCGGTGGAGCCATAAGCTTTTGTAAACTCTTATCATAAGCAAACATGCCTTCATCTATGGACATAGACTGGCGTAAACGGGGGGTAGGGATGAAGGAATCCTCGTCTCCGAGATCCATTGACAGGAAGGCCGGGGAGTTCTTGCGAGCTTCAAGCCGCCTCTCGCGGTCACGTACTGCTCCTGCAATAGCAGCAGCGAAAGGGTTGCTCATGGTGAAGCCTCCGGTGTCCTCCGGACGTAGTTGGCCTGGTGGCTCAGAGGCGGTAGTCTCAATTTCCATGCTACTTCCTCGGCTACTTTTGCCACTACTGCTAGTTGAAGGCTCTTTGACAATAATGGTTGGTATCTGGATTGAACAGGTTTTATCAGGGCTATCCTCCACATTCGGCTGCTTTATCAGTATACCCTTCCTACGGGCTGGTTTTGGTGGGACATACAAAGGTTTGCCAGTTATGTCTGAGTATGGGTTCTCTGGCACATGGGCTCTGATATGGGCACACATGTTTTGCTGGCTGGCTGGATAAGTCTGACAGTCATACTGTTCGAAGTTCTGCCGATGGTACCCTACCTGGTCTCTTTCTATAGTGTGGCATTTGCCTGTTGAGCTCTGTGTGTAAATGGACTGGTTGGGCTCATATCTCTGTGCCAGAGGTGGGGATGGAGGAGAGATGCCTGGAGGTGGGGGAATATCCTCAGATGTGTCAGGCATGGAGAGACTTCTGGTGAACCTGAGCAGAGGAGGTATCAGGAACTTCTTCTCTTCTCCTGTGTTTCCTGGCGAAAGGATCATGCAACATGTTTAGACTGACGCCTCATTAAGTCATGTAGGTTAAAAATGATTGAAATTTGTGAAAGTTCTCATCTGGTTACACCCCTTATGAGAAAGTAGTTCTACACCCAAGGACATTTTAGGAAGTGAAACCTGAAAAATGTCTTGTTACATATTGAGATATAGACACATAATGCACGTGTGTGGTTCGCTTTGCATTACCACTGTAAAATATGCATCCAATTTCTATAATTCATTCATTTCTGTTTGGTCAATGAGTGTCATGAGCGACCCATGACCTAGATCAGCAGCTCTGATTGGTAGAGAAGGCAGCATTGGATTTTATATTTACCAATGGATTTCTGTCTTCTCATGGAGCTTTTTGGCACACGGACATAACCTCCACGGGCTCTCCCAGGAACACTAGGAGGAACTATAGCGACTCCTGGCCTTTCAGATGTAGACTGCTGTAAATCAGATTTATTGATTAGAGCTCAATGTGCACACATACAGACAGTTTTAGATTCAACTTCAATTATGAATCACAATAATAATCTAACCCAGCTAACAGGGAACGTTCTAAGAAGTTTCCCTAACATTCATTCAGGTTATAAACAAACGTTCTTCAAGTAACAATAATAGAATGTTTGTTCAAAGTTATCTGCTCTTTAATAATGTCCTCAAAATGTTACCACAAATACATGGAGTGTTTTTATGCAACATTTTAATTGGACGTTTGTCAAACATTTTAAATGTTTCAGAACGTTCCGAGAACATTCCAAAGTAATGTTCCATAATGCTTGGCTGATGAGAAAATGGAAAGTGTGCATATGTAACCCACTCCAAGCGGGACTCGAACCTGCATCCGCCGGCATGAGAATCGGATGCTCTAACAAGGAGGCTAAAGGCTGCAACCTCTAAAGTCAGTCACTAGAGCGTCTCTTGAGGACAGAGGAGTGAGGTTTACTTGCACAGTGACTACTGTTACACATAACCAAAAAAACATGTTTAAAGCATTTTTCTTTTAATCTAGATGAGACTGGACTGTTCAGGGAATATTAAAAATAATGTTTTCATAATTTGATGGGAAGCTTAACAGACCGTTCTGAGAACATATTTTTGTTAGCTGGGAAAACTGGTGCTCGCGTGTGATTTCAGGCGAAAAGACAACAGGTCCAACTCACATTCAAATCCATGCATGTGGCCAAAAAGCGGCTAGAGGGGCGGGGCTTGATTGTGGCCACCGCTGAGGTCTTCTCATGCACAGGCTTCTGCAGATGCGCAGTCTCTTCCACTTTATCTGCAAAAGACAGTAATGTCTAATAAAAATTGCGTTGGATCTCTGACACAGTTCTGCAGTTGACCAAGGGGATGCTGTATACCAGATGGAGCATGCTATTGAAGGAAACTACAAAAGCTTAACCATGGACAACAGCACGACTGATAACAATGTAATATTACGACTAGGAAAATACAAATGTTAACTTTAAGAAAATCACATTTGACTAGAACATATCCTTAAGGGAACAGATTACAGTTATTTTAAATGATTTTAAGCATCTGTGCAGTGCCAGGAGATCATGTTGGGTTGAGAACCACTGCTCCATCACTGCTTGCATCAGGACTCAAAACACGGTTTCTTACAAAACAACCCAACATTGAGAAGCAGAAGGAAATGTGACTCCCTCGTCTTTCATCAGTCCTGTGCTCATCATCAAAAATTCAGTTTGGGAATCAAGAAATGGACAAAGAAAAAGGGCTATGCAGAAGTATAAACCTGCCTTTAGAGTTTGATCAGATCACTCACCCTAATATGAGCAAAAGTAATATTGGTTACTCAAGAGTAAAATAGCAGTGACGTTTTAAAGTAAGGGATTTAAGAGTTCATCGGACTGAACTTACCTAGCTCTTCTAGTTCAGATGTCATGGACTTGGATCGCATCGAGAGTGCCGTTGTTGGAGCTCTTTTGGGTGGCGGAGGAGCTATAACACAACACCACACACACACACACACACACACACACACACACACACACACACACACACACACACACACACACACACACACACACACACATGCACGCATCATTTGCATGCATCATATACACACACACACACACACACACACACACACACACACACACACACACACACACACACACATACATTACTTGCGTTCTGTATCTGTATTTATTCTGTATATAATTGACATTAGGCTGCTGCTATAAATATATATTACACAATTTAATTTGGGTTCTGTAATCCTGCTGTCAATAACCTTCAAGTACACATTTCAATAAATGTGTATGACTGAATGATTTAATATATACATTCATTGAGATTCACTGACTCTTATTTAAAACTAATCAGATCAGAGCCTGACTAAAGCACTCATTTAAGAACATTTTCGTTTTCTGTAGTTCTCATCCAGATTAATGTAGATGTGTTTATCATTCATTTATATTTAAAACAATAATAATGCACTGATTGAGAAGAAAAGCTGTGTGTCGTCCACTGAAGTCTGCGGCGCTCCCGCACAGACGACAGCACACACTGCTGTAAAGACGGCTTTATCATGATTCAAAGGATGAACATAATCCATTAGCTGGATTCACCAAAGCTGGAATTAAATCTTCATGTGTTTACATGACATAACGGAGTACTTCCCGACTGCTGACAGAACATTATAGAGTATCAGAACGTTTGATTTTTATAATTAGACAAGACAGTTAAAAAGACTATTGTGTAGTTATGAACAAACGTTCTTCCAGTAACGTTAACAGAACGTTCGTACAGATTTATTATTTATAAATCGTTCATTAAGTGTTTTCTGAAATGTTTAATTGGATGCTCATACGCTTTTTAAATGTTGCTACTTGTATCAGGGAACATTCAAAAGTAACGTTCCCATAATGTTTGAAGAATGATACAATGGAATGTTCCCTTAACGTCCTGGATGTTTTAAATGTAAGCATTAGCACATCGTTCTTAGGACATTATTTTTAGCTCTTTGTGTGCATATATATATATGTGTGTGTGTGTGTGTGTGTGATGGGTAGGTTTAGGGGCAGTGTGTGTGTGTGTGTGTGTGTGTGATGGGTAGGTTTAGGGGCAGTGTGTGTGTGTGTGTGTGTGTGATGGGTAGGTTTAGGGGTAGGGGCAGTGTGTGTGTGTGTGTGTGTGTGTGTGTGTGTGTGTGTGTGTGTGTGTGTGTGTGTGTGTGTGTGTGTGTGTGTGTGTGTGTGTGTGTGATGGGTAGGTTTAGGGGCAGGGGCAGTGTAGGGGGATTGAAAATACGGTTTGTACAGTATAAAATGCATTACGCCTATGGAATGTCCCCATAAAACATGAAAACCCAACATGTGTGTGTGTGTGTGTGTGTGTGTGTGTGTGTGTATGTATGTGTGTGTGTGTGTGTGTGTGTGTGTGTGTGTGTGTGTGTGTGTGTGTGTGTGTGTGTGTGTGTCGAGCACTAACAGTGTTGTGAGTTTCCTCGGGGGATTGTGCTGTACCTTTTTTACGGGTTTTGTCATCTTGCTCAAGAGTCCTGGTCACCCTCACCACTTTAATGACGAGTCGGTTTCCTCCATTTTTAATCATGTTTACAACCTGTCGATGTCCCATCTTCACCACATTCTGATGGTTGACCTGTAACACAAAGTAAAACACACACATACACAAAGTGATTACATTGAGTATGTGTGTGTGTGTGTGTGTGTGTGTGTGTGTGTGTGTGTATACTTGGGGTATGGAGAACTGCAAGGCTCAGTGTTAGGACCGTTGCTTCTCACCCTGTACTGTATTAGGAAGCATGGCGTTAGTTTTCACTAATATGCTGATCTAACACTCGAAGGCTGCTCTGTCCTCGTGGTCAGTGAGGAACCTGGGTGTGCTCTTTGATACCAATCTCTCGTTTGAAAGCCACGATTCTAGCATCTGTAAAACTGCATTCTATCATCTTAAAAAAATATCTCAATTACGGCACATGCTCTCAATGCAAAATGCTGAACAGTTAATACATGCGTTCATGAGCTCAAGGCTAGATTATTGTAATGCTCTACTGGGTGGTTGCCCTGCTCGCTTAATAAACAAACTCCAGCTGGTCCAAAACGCAGCAGCTCGAGTTCTTACTAGAACCAGGAAGTGTGATCACATTAGCCCGGTTCTGTCAACACTGCACTGGCTCCCTATTAAACATCGCATACATTTTTAAATCTTGCTAATTACTTACAAAGCACTAAATGGTTTAGCTTCCCAGTACTTGAGCGAGCTCTTATAAATTCAGAATTTGAGTTTTTTTTTACTCAGTGGTGGAGAGCTTTGAGCTGAGGTTCATCTCATGTCTCTGTATGTATATTACATGTAGGCTGTGGGAACATTCGACCTGCTTTCTAATGCAGTGCTGGTCCACCTACATTTCTATTACAGTTCTGACCCGATGGCCATTAAATGTGTCTATAGAACGCCTTTATCTCCATCGCACTTAGTAAAACATAATTTAATAACACATTGAAATGTTTTAGAGGACTGCAGTCTCCAATAGCACTCGACAGGGAACTCTAGTACTGACAAACTGATCTACTAAATTCTGTTGATCTAAAGTGTGTGTCTGCCGATTGCTGTGTGGACTGGATTGTGTTCAACAAGATGCATTCTATTTCTGATAGCATTTCCTGTTTTTTCGTGAACACACACTGCTCTCAGTAGAAAGGTAGCTGTTAGAGTATATAAACTGTGAACTGACCCTGAACAGTTACATAACGCGCGCCATAAACGTTCTCGCACACTCAGGATCTGATCTAAAGTTTCTCATGAGAGTCGGTCACGCAGATTAAGAGATGAAGAACTCATACATGCAGAAGGGAAGGAGAGCGCTTGAGAAGCAGCTGAAGGAAAATATCAATTCACTAAATTCAGTGATTTAATTTATACAGATTCACATCAAGCTAAAAATGAATAATTTTAATAGCTTTATATATTAGTCTTAAATCTTGTTTATTAGTATGCATCTTAAATTAAAAGCTTAATACAAATTTTTATAACATTAATTGAACTCTTTCTCCAAATCAGCAAACGAATCATTAGCAGAACCATTAAAGGTGCACACACACACGCACACACACACACACACACACACACACACACACACACACACACACACACACACACACACGCACACACACACACACACACACACACACACACACACACACACACACACACACACACACACACACGCACACACACACACACGACACACACACGCACACACACACGCCACACACACACATGTTTGTTTTGTGAAATGTGGGGACATTCCATAGGCGTAATGCATTTTATACTGTACAAACCGTATTATCTATCCCCCTACACTGCCCCTAAACCTACCCATCACACACACACACACACACTACCCATTTAACAGGAGACTGTGCAGTTTACTTTCTGTGATAAAAACCTCATCCTGTGTGATTTATAAGCATTTTGAAAAGTGAGGACATGGGGAACGTCCTCATATTTCACCCTCTTTTTGTAATACCTGTGTCATACCCATGTCATTATACACATTTGTGTCCTGATATTTCACAAAAACATGCACACACACACACACACACACACACACACACTGCCCCTAAACCTACACACACACACACACACACACACACACACACACACACACACACACACACACACACACAAGCACACACACACACACACACACACACACACACACACACACACACACACACACACACACACACACACACACACACACACACACACACACACACACACACACACACACACACACACACACACACACACACACACACACACACACACACACACACACACACACACACAGAACTGCAGAACTCACACACACACACACACACACACACACACACTTGCAGAACTCGAACACACACACACACACACACACACACACACACACACACACACACACACACTGAGCTTGGTTGGGGTTACGGGAGCCGTCGGTGGCGCTGGCGTTGTGTGTTTAGACACGAGATCATCAATGTCACTAAAGAAGTGTGTGTGTGAGGGAAAGATCAGCTTGTTCAGCTTCCCAAATAACCCAGTGTTAAGGGAACAGGGGATGCAGTGTGTGTGTGTGTGTGTGTGTGTGTGTGTGTGTGTGTGTGTGTGTGTGTGTGTGTGTGTGTGTGTGTGTGTGTGTGTGTGTGTGTGTTTCCGGAGTTCTGCAAGTGTGTGTGTGTTTGTTCCTGGTCATGAGTGGGAACCGCAGGCGGCGAGTGAAACTGCAGCAAATGTGTGTGTGTGTGTGTGTGTGTGTGTGTGTGTGTGTGTGTGTGTGTGTGTCTTTTGCTCCGCCCACTGCACGCCTCCACGAGCTCGGCTGTTTTCAGAAAGAATCGGTACAGTGTGTCTGTCTTTTATAAATCTGATAAACTAAAGACTCTTGTGAGATATGAAGGATCAACACTACTCTACAGAGACTCCAGATTAACACGAGACTGTGTGTGTGTGTGTGTGTGTGTGTGTGTGTGTGTGTGTGTGTGTGTGTGTGTGTGTGTGTGTGTGTGTTATGAGCCTTTAAGGAACTGTAACGGGAAGCAGAACGGGATGTGTGTTTTGATTGGCTCTCACCTCCAGCAGGAAGTCTCCAGTGCGGAGCCCCATCAGCCAGGCCACACCGCCCTCATCCACCGACTCCAGGTACTGCAGCGCGGGGAACACAGACGTGGGGACGAACTCCTCGATGGGTGTGTCGGCTGTGGAACGACAATCATCACGTCATGTGACACTGAGCTCATTCATATGACCATATCTCAGTTATTTCCTTTTAAATAAAGATCCCACATTAACCCATGACATCAACTCAATTATGCTTTTGTTATGTATGCAACAGTTTGGAATAATAACGATTGTTTTTACCTCTCCTTGAACTGTCACCTTATCGTGGTGGAGAGGTTTGAGTATCCGAATGATCCTGGGAGCTATGTTGTCTGGGGCTATATGCCCCTGGTAGGGTCTCCCAAGGCAAACAGGTCCTTGGTGACGGGCCAGACTAAGAACAGTTCACAAAAAACCCCTTATGAGCAAAATTATACAGAGGACCGAGACGTCGCCCGGCATGGCGCAGCCGGGGCCCCACCCTGGAGCCAGGCCTGGGGTTGGGGCTCGTATCACGAGCACCTGGTGGCGAGCCTCCCCATGGGGCTCGGCCGGGCTTAGCCCATAGAAATGACGTGGGGCCGCCCTCCTGTGGGCTCACCACCTGCAGGAGGGAGCGTAAGGGGCCGGTGCATAGTGGATCGGGCGACAGTCGGCGAGGCCCCGGCGACCCGATCTCTGGACACGGAATCTGGCTTTAGGGGCGTGGAATGTCACCTCGTTGGCGGGAAGGAGCCGGAGCTTGTGCGGAAGGTCGAGAGGTACCGACTAGAGATAGTCGGGCTCACCTCCACAGCTTGGGCTCTGGAACCACACTTCTTGAGAGAGGCTGGACTCTCTACCACTCTGGAGTTGCCCATGGTGAGAGGCGGAGAGCTGGAGTGGGTTTGCTTATAGCCCCAGCTCAGCCGCCATGTGTTGGAGTTCACCCGGTGAGCGAGAGGGTCGCTTCCCTGCGCCTTCGAGTCAGGGATAGGTCTCTCACTGTCGTGTGTGCCTACGGCCAAAGCGGCAGTGCGAAAGTCTCCCGGCCCTCTTGGGGTCTCTGGGAGGGTGCTGGAAAGTGCTCCGACTGGAGACTCCATCGTTCTACTGGGGACTTCAACGCCCACGTGGGCAGTGACAGTGACACCTGGAGGGGCGTGATTGGGAGGAACGGACCCCTGATCTGAACCCAGTGGTGTTCTGTTATTGGATTTCTGTGCTAGCCACGGTTTGTCCATGCGAACACCATGTTCAAGCATAAGGGTGTCCATCAGTGCACGTGGCACCAGGACACCCTAGACCGGAGGTCGATGATCGACTTTGTGGTCGTGTCATCAGACCTTCGCCATATGTCTTGGACACTCGGGTGAAGAGAGGGCGAGCTGTCAACTGATCACCACCTGGTGGTGAGTTGGATCCGATGGGAGGCTGGACAGACTCGGCAGACCCAAGCGTGCTGTGAGGGTCTGCTGGGAACGCGTTTGGCCGAGCCCTGTCAGAGAGATCTTCAACTCCCACCTCCGGCAGAACCGACCGGATCCGAGGAGTCTGGAGATATTGAGTCCGAGTGGACCATGTTCTCCACCTCCATTGTCGATCGGCTGTTCGGAGCTGTGGCCGTAAGGTCTCCGGTGCCTGTCGAGGCGGCAATCCCCGAACCCGGTGGTGGACACCGGAAGTAAGGGATGCCGTCAAGCTGAAGAAGGAGTACTATCGGGCCTGGCTGGCTTGTGGGACTCCTGAGGCAGCTGACGGGTACCGGCAGGCCAAGCGGCTGCGGCCCGGGTAGTCGTGGAGGCAAAAAATCGGGCCTGGGAGGAGTTTGGTGAGGCCATGGAGAAAGACTATCGGTTGGCCTCGAAGAGATTCTGGCAAACCGTTCGACGCGCCTCAGGAGAAGCAGTGCCCTACCAACACTGTTTACAGTCGAGATGGGCACCTGTTGACCTCAACTGGGGATATCATCGGGCGGTGGAAGGAATACTTTGAGGATCTCCTCAATCCCACCGACATGTCTTCCATTGAGGAAGCAGTGGCTGGGGACTCGGAAGTGGACTCGCCCATCACCCGGGCTGAAGTCATCGAGGTGGTTAAAAAGCTCCTCGGTGGCAAGGCACCGGGGGTGGATGAGATCCGCCCTGAGTACCTCAAGTCTCTGGATGTTGTGGGGCTGTCTTGGCTGACACGCCTCTGCAACATCGCATGGCGGTTGGGGACAGTACCTCTGGACTGGCAGACCGGTGGTGGTCCCTCTTTTCAAGAAGGGGACCGGAGAGTGTGTTCCAACTATAGGGGGATCACACTTCTCAGCCTCCCCGGGAAAGTCTATGCCAGGGTACTGGAGAGGAGAATTCGGCCGATAGTGGAACCTCGGATTCAGGAGGAACAGTGTGGTTTTCACCCGGTCGTGGAACACTGGACCAGCTCTATACCCTTTTCAGGGTGCTGGAGGGTTCATGGAGTTTGCCCAACCAGTCCACATGTGTTTTGTGGATTTGGAGAAGGCATTCGACCGTGTTCCTCGTGGCATCCTGTGGAGGGTGCTCTGGGAGTATGGGGTTGGCGGCCCCTGCTCAGGGCTGTTCGTTCCCTGTATGACCGGAGCAAGAGCTTGGTTCGCATTGCCGGCAGTAAGTCAGACCTGTTCCCGGTGCATGTTGGACTCGGCAGGGCTGCCCTTTGTCACCGGTTCTGTTCATAATTTTTATGGACAGAATTTCTAGACGCAGCCAAGGGCCGGAGAGTGTCGGTTTGGGGACCACACGATTTCTCGCTGCTTTTTGCGGATGATGTTGTCGTGTTGGCCTCCTCAAACCAGGACCTTCAGCGTGCACTGGGGCGGTTTGCAGCCGAGTGTGAAGCGGCTGGGATGAGAATCAGCACCTCCAAGTCCGAGGCCATGGTTCTCAGTCGGAAAAGGGTGGATTGCCCACTTCAGGTTGGTGGAGAGTTCCTGCCCCAAGTGGAGGAGTTCAGGTATCTTGGGGTCTTGTTCACGAGTGAGGGAAGGATGGAACGAGAGATCGACAGGCGGATCGGTGCAGCTTCTGCAGTAATGCAGTCGATGTACCGGTCTGTCGTGGTAAAGAAGGAGCTGAGCTGTAAGGCAAAGCTCTCGATTTACCGGTCGATTTCGTTCCTACTCTCACCTATGGTCATGAGCTGTGGGTAAAGGACAAGATCCCGGATACAGGCGGCCGAAATGAGCTTTCTCCGTAGGGTGGCTGGGCGCTCCCTTAGAGATAGGGTGAGAAGCTCGGTCACTCGGGAGGAGCTCAGAGTAGAGCCGTTGCTCCTCCACATCGAGGTGGCTAGGGCATCTATTTCGGATGCCTCCTGGACGCCTTCCCAGGGAGGTGTTCCAGGCACGTCCCACCGGGAGGAGGCCCCGGGGAAGACCTAGAACACGCTGGAGGGATTATGTCTCCCGGCTGGTCTGGGAACGCCTCGGGGTTCCCCCGGAAGAGCTAGAGGAAGTGGCTAGGGAGAGGGAAGTCTGGGCGTCTCTGCTTAGACTGTTGCCCCCGCGACCCGGCCCCGGATAAGCGGAAGATAATGAATGAATGAATGAATGAATGTTTTTATGTTTATGATTTTCAAAGTCTCTTCTGTTCATTATCTGATCATAACTCCAGTATCAGTGTAATATTCCTCCAGTGTAGATCAGCTGTTCTCTGTGTGAATATATAGTGCTTCTGTTCATTATCTGATCATAACTCCAGTATCAGTGTAATATTCCTCCAGTGTAGATCAGCTGTTCTCTGTGTGAATATATAGTGCTTCTGTTCATTATCTGATCATAACTCCAGTATCAGTGTAATATTCCTCCAGTGTAGATCAGCTGTTCTCTGTGTGAATATATAGTGCTTCTGTTCATTATCTGATCATAACTCCAGTATCAGTGTAATATTCCTCAGTGTAGATCAGCTGTTCTCTGTGTGAATATATAGTGCCTCTGTTCATTATCTGATCATAACTCCAGTAACAGTGTAATATTCCTCCAGTGTAGATCAGCTGTTCTCTGTGTGAATATATAGTGCTTCTGTTCATTATCTGATCATAACTCCAGTATCAGTGTAATATTCCTCCAGTGTAGATCAGCTGTTCTCTGTGTGAATATATAGTGCCTCTGTTCATTATCTGATCATAACTCCAGTATCAGTGTAATATTCCTCAGTGTAGATCAGCTGTTCTCTGTGTGAATATATAGTGCTTCTGTTCATTATCTGATCATAACTCCAGTATCAGTGTAATATTCCTCCAGTGTAGATCAGCTGTTCTCTGTGTGAATATATAGTGCTTCTGTTCATTATCTGATCATAACTCCAGTATCAGTGTAATATTCCTCCAGTGTAGATCAGCTGTTCTCTGTGTGAATATATAGTGCTTCTGTTCATTATCTGATCATAACTCCAGTATCAGTGTAATATTCCTCAGTGTAGATCAGCTGTTCTCTCTGTGAATATATAGTGCTTCTGTTCATTATCTGATCATAACTCCAGTATCAGTGTAATATTCCTCAATGTAGATCAGCTGTTCTCTGTGTGAATATATAGTGCTTCTGCTCATTATCTGATCATAACTCCAGTATCAGTGTAATATTCCTCCAGTGTAGATCAGCTGTTCTCTGTGTGAATATATAGTGCTTCTGTTCATTATCTGATCATAACTCCAGTATCAGTGTAATATTCCTCCAGTGTAGATCAGCTGTTCTCTGTGTGAATATATAGTGCTTCTGCTCATTATCTGATCATAACTCCAGTATCAGTGTAATATTCCTCCAGTGTAGATCAGCTGTTCTCTGTGTGAATATATAGTGTTTCTGTTCATTATCTGATCATAACTCCAGTATCAGTGTAATATTCCTCCAGTGTAGATCAGCTGTTCTCTGTGTGAATATATAGTGCTTCTGTTCATTATCTGATCATAACTCCAGTATCAGTGTAATATTCCTCCAGTGTAGATCAGCTGTTCTCTGTGTGAATATATAGTGCTTCTGTTCATTATCTGATCATAACTCCAGTATCAGTGTAATATTCCTCCAGTGTAGATCAGCTGTTCTCTGTGTGAATATATAGTGTTTCTGTTCATTATCTGATCATAACTCCAGTATCAGTGTAATATTCCTCCAGTGTAGATCAGCTGTTCTCTTTGTGAATATATAGTGCTTCTGTTCATTATCTGATCATAACTCCAGTATCAGTGTAATATTCCTCAGTGTAGATCAGCTGTTCTCTGTGTGAATATATAGTGCTTCTGTTCATTATCTGATCATAACTCCAGTATCAGTGTAATATTCCTCAGTGTAGATCAGCTGTTCTCTGTGTGAATATATAGCGCTTCTGTTCATTATCTGATCATAACTCCAGTATCAGTGTAATATTCCTCAGTGTAGATCAGCTGTTCTCTGTGTGAATATATAGCGCAGTGTGATTTATTCCTGTGATCAAAGCTGAGTTGATCATCATTACTCCAGTCTTCAGTGTCACATGACCCTTCACTAATCATTCTCATATGAGGATGTGATGATCAACACACATTTATGATTATTATCAGTGTTGAAATGTGGAAACCATCATACATTACCATTCAAGGTTTGGGGTGAGATCCTTTTTTAAAAACTGAAATTCATACTTTTATTCAGCAAGGATGCATTAAATTGATCAAAAGTGACAGTAAAGACATTTTAAAAGACAGTTTCCACAGAAATATTAAGCAGCAAAAACTTTTAAATATTGATAATACCAAGAACCATTATTAAAATTTTGAGCATCAATAATAATTGAGCACTAAATAATTGAGAATGGTTTCTGAATGATCATGTGACACTGAGGGCCGCAGTACGTGAGGTATATAGGAGTGTGTTTAGTGAAATATGAAAGCCTCTGCATGTATTTTTAATGTGTAGAGTTGTTCCTTCCCTTCTGTGAAACTGAGAAACAAACCAGCAGTGACAACTGACACTTCCCATTAATCAGTGCTGAGGACATCACACTACAGTATCTACAGTACTGAGCACACAGTGTGTGTGTGTGTGTGTGTGTGTGTGTGTGTGTGTGTGTGTGTGTGTGTGTGTGTGTGTGTGTGTGTGTGTGTGTGTGTGTGTGTGTGTGTGTGTGTGTGTGTGTGTGTGTGTGTGTGTGTGTGACCAAACATGAGACAGACGTTTGAAAGTGTCTGTGTGCTCTATAAAGAACGAAAAAAGATTTTAAAATCATGATTTAAAATGTACTTTAAAGTAAAATGTTTAATTTGAAATTGTTATAAATTATGTCATTATCATTATTAGTATTATGTTCACTTAAGTGCGTTAAACAAATACACCGATCAGGCATAACATTATGACCGGTGAGTAACACTGATGATCTCTTCATCTCCTGTTAGTGGGTGGGATATTTTAGGGAGCAAGTGAACATTTTGTCCTCAGAGTTGATGTGTTAGAAGCAGGAAAAATGGGCAAGCGTAAGGATTTGAGCGAGTTTGACAAGGGCCAGATTGTGATGGCTAGACGACTGGGTCAGAGCATCTCCAAAACTGCAGCTCTTGTGGGGTGTTCCCGGTCTGCAGTGGTCAGGATCTATCAAAAGTGCTCCAAGGAAGGAACAGTGGAGAACCGGCCACAGGGTCATGGGCGGCCCAGGCTCATTGATGCACGTGTGGAGCGAAGGCTGACCCGTGTGGTCCGATCAAACAGACGAGCTACTGGAGCTCAAACTGCTCAAGAAGTTAATGCTGGTTCTGATAGAAAGGGCTCAAAATACACAGAGCATCGCAGTTTGTTGAGTTTGGGGCGGCATAGCCGCTGACCAGTCAGGGTGCCCATATATATATATATATATATATATATATATATATATATATATATATATATATATATATCAGAGCATCTGTGGGATGTGCTGAACAAACAAGTCCGATCCATGGAGGCCCCACCTCACAACTTACAGGACTTAAAGGATCTGCTGCTAACATCTTGGTGCCAGATACCACAGCACACCTTCAGGGGTCTAGTGGAGTCCATCAGAGACGGGTCAGTAAAATATTAAGTCATAATGTTATGCCTGGTCGGTGTATAGTTATGAAAGTGTGCTCTCTTTAAGTGCACTCAAGTGGCCTTTTATTTAATTAATATTACATTTACCTGCAAGTATTTAAAAAAAATATATATATACTTTTAAGATTTGAAGAACACTTCAAGAGCACATTCAGCTCATTTCAGTCCGGATGCTTGCATTCTTCATCATGACAGATCACATGGTGAGTGTTGAATGATGATGATGAAGATGAAGGTGATGATGATGATGAAGGTGATGATGATGATGATGATGATGATGATGATGATGATGAAGATGAAGTCTCACCTTTAGCTCCTCGCAGCACAAACCCGAAGCCCTCGTTGTCCTGCTTCTGTAACACCACTGTCTTCTGCTCGGTCACACACTCACTGTGGAGGAAATGACGCGCGTTATTCAAGCCCTTCATCATCATCACCCTCCTCCTCATCCTCATCGCCGCGCAGTTCATGATGACCGATCATCGGTAACTATCGATCGCCACGAGGACAGCGCGAGACTGTGATCGTAAACGCGCTCATTACCGCACACAGGAGTTCGAGCGCGCTTTGAAACGCTCCACTCATTCGCGAGACGCGACGCGTGTGTGTCACAGTCAAAGACGCGCGTCATTTGTGTCGCTGATCTGCGTTCATGACGCGCGTCTCTCTCATAACTTTGACAGAAGCTCGTCAGACTCCTCCCGCGATCTTCACCACCACAGGATCACTGGTGTCCTGATGATGGGCCCATGAGCTATAACCCCAGATAACGATCTCTGAGTGTCTGTGGCCAGGAAAGCTTTCTTACCGGGAGTAGAACATTAGTTTTTGGTTTGTAGAACGTTATCGTTCCCAGAAAGTTCCCATAGCCCCTTTACACCATAAACCGTTTTATTTATTGTTTAATTAATAAAAGCAATCCAAACGATGAAATATGATTATGTCTTCATTTCTCCATTAATATCAGATTCACTAGATTTCACAGGATACCCAGATAGTTACATTTCTCACAATGAGTTCAAGACAATCTATGGTTTTTAAAATATGAAGAAATGTATTCATAGACATTAATGAATAAATAAAAAGTATGATATTTATTACATTTATTTCTTACCACTGAATTGCACAGTGTAGCAGGTCATGCTTGGTCAGAAATTCTCGATTCTCATCATATTCACTTCAATAAGGGTGTCCAGTCTATCCAAAATCATATTTACTCTCACATCTATATTAATTTTAAGTAATTATTCAATAAAGAGATCGGTAAACGAATGTTAGTCAGCCAGTAAAACCGTTCATATTTCAATTACGTTTGCGCGTGGCTTTCTGTGGAAGACAAAGCACGGGCTGGAGGTTAGAAGCGCGCAGTATGAAACTCAACAAACCCACAAATTTATGATTTCTGTGTGATTAACACTAGCTTGAACCTGGCTTAATATTTAAGATATAAAGATGGATTTATATCTTAAATATAAATCCTAACACACACACACCAGGTGTTCAGACCAGACGCCCATGGGTGAACAGATGCGCCAGTGCATTTGATATAAACACAGAGGAGCTGGTTCCCACCATGTAATATAAACAAGTACACACACACACACACACACACTCTCTCTCTGGAGAAGCGTTCAGTCTCTCCTCATGTAAATAGTGATTTGGCTTTTAAAGGGAAAGGGAGATGAGACTCGTTACGCCCAAAACACACCCGTGACTCATTAAGAGACGAGAGATTCAGACACGAGAGCACCTGCGCCGTGAGCTTCAGACCGGTCAAATAGGGCCCCAAGAAACTTAAAGCCAATGTTGTGTTATTGAAGATGACAGAAATATTGACAGATATAAACAACTGAAGCGCTGCATGCTGTCAATCAGGTCCTTACCTGGAGGCGTCCGCGCTGTCATAGGAACCGACAGTAAAGTGTCTGAACAGCTTCTTCCGGTCTCCGCGCTCCATCCGGCTCTCTGAAGAAACGACAACATTACAGCCGATCAATCCGTCGAGCTGAGAAGCTCCTGCATCACAGGCTCCTCTCCCTCAATCTCAAGAACCCCACTCACACAGGGTTCATGTTTTTCACACTATAGTAAATTCATTATTTAGGCTACAGTCTAAAAAAGTATTTATTTAAGCTTAAGTAGTGTTACTTAGATGTTATACTTAGTGCAAATAGTGAAAGATCCTTTGCACCTGTGTATTGTATATGATCACATTTATTTAAATTCATAAACGGATGCTTATTTTACCAACAAGACGTTAGTGTTTCACAGGCGCCCGTGGGGTGACGGAGCTGCTTTTCGATTATTGATTTCAGAACGTAAACAAAATAGAAGTACGATTTAGTCCCACTTAAGATGGACTGCTAAAACACAGCACACTGCTCCAGACGACCAATCAGAGCACAGTGTGCTTTCAGAAGGCGGGGCTTCATAGAGACAGGAAACAGAGCGTTACTGACAGACTGGGAAGAGAGGAGCCGCAACAATGGAGAATATGAGGAATAATCAACACTCAAGCAGTCGTAGTAGAGCCAGAAACAAATTATTTAAACTTTTAACTTTACAGATGAGGAATAAAGCGGCAGAAGCGATTCATCCTGATGGAACTTACTGGGTCTCTCTTTGTCAGGTTTGACAGGAATCTCCTCCAAACACCTGGCCGGGAACCAGCCCACCTGACCTCGGCAGTTGCCTTCCCAGTATCCTCCTTCACCAACACTGAGAACTGCACAGAGAGAGAGACGGACAGCTCCGAATGAGCAGTGTTGCAGAATCCACAGCTCCAGTTATCCGATGTTTGACCGCACTGACCTCTGACCCGCTCGTTCTTGTGGAGGCTGATCTCTCCGCCAGCCTGAGGTAGGTATGAGCGGACCGCAACGAAATGCCGGCCGGGAACGGCGCTGTACAGCTTCCTCCGGCCGCTCTGGACACACGCTCGGCCATTGGCACTGCAGGAGCAAAGAGTGAACACAACTTTACATTTGTTTAAAGTGCATTGGGTTGTTCATCTTAAAGGATCTGTTGCATAAATTCACCCTTATAATATTTAAGCGAAGGCTGATAACTTTGTTTTATTTCCTTGGTAAACTAAAACTGTGTGTTGGTCATGATTAAATACAGACATCCATTACACACACTATATTGCCAAAAGTGTTGTGACGCCTGCCTTCACATGCACATGAGCTTTAATGCCATCCCATTCCCAATCCGTAGGGTTTAATATGGAGTCGGCCACCCTTTGCAGCTCTAACAGTTTCAGCTCTTCTGGGAAGGCTTTCCTCAAGGTTTAGGAGTGTGTTTATGGGAATTCTTCTAGAAGCGCATTTGTGAGGTCAGGCACTGATGTTGGACGAGAAGGCCTGGCTCGCAGTCTCCGCTCTAATTCATCCCAAAGGTGTTCTATCGGGATGAGGTCAGGACTCTGTGCAGGCCAGTCCAGTTCCTCCACACCAAACTCGCTCATCCATGTCTTTATGGAGCAACGCTTTGTGCACTGGAGCGCAGTCATGTTGGGACAGGAAGGGGCCGTCCACAAACTGATCCCACAAAGTTGGGAGCATGAAATTGTCCAAAATGTCTTGGTGAAGCATTAAGAGTTCCTTTCACTGGAACTAAGGGGCCAACCCCTGAAAAACAACCCCACCCCATAATCCCCCCTCCACCAAACTTTACACTTGGCACAATGAAGTCAGGCAAGTCCCGTTCCCCTGGCAACCGCCAAACCCAGACTCGTCCATGGGATGGTCAGACAGAGAAGCGTGATTGGTCACTCAGAGAACACGTCTCACTGCTCTAGAGTCCAGTGGTGGCGCGCTTTACCCCACTGCATCCCACGCTTTGCATTGCTCTTGGTGATGTAAGGCTTGGATGAGCTGCTCGGCCATGGAAACCCATTCCATGAAGCTCTCCGCACTGTTCCTGAGCTCATCTGAAGGCCACAGGAGTTTGGAGGTCTGGAGCGATTGACTCTGCAGAAAGTTGGTGACTTCTGCACACTGTGACCCTCAGCATGCGCTGACCCCGCTCTGGGATTTCACTTCGTGGCTGAGTTGCTGTTGTTCCCAATGGCTTCCTCTTTGTTATAATCCCACTAACAGTTGAGCGTGGAATATTTAGTAGTGAGGAAATGTCAGGAATGGCCTTATTGCACAGGTGGCAACCTATCCCGGTCCCACGCTTGAGTTCCCTGAGCTCCTGAGAGCGAGCCATTCTTTCACAGATGTGTGTAGAAGCGTCTGCATGCCTAGTGCTTGATTTATACACCTGTGGCCATGAAGGGATTCAACACCTGAACTCTGGGATCTGGAGGCGGCCCAATACTTTTGGCAATATAGTGTATGTAATGGGAAGCTTTCTGTTTGTGTTTGGTTCAGTCTAGCCTACCATTTCTGTTGAGTGCCATGTTCGTCCTCCAGGCTGACGGACAGAGAGCGGCTGCTCGGGATGGTCCTGCCACTGCGTCCCATCACCATCTTCCCGCGAGCGCTCGGGTCTCTGGGCATCTTCAGCGGGGACAGACTGAGAGCGGCCCGCTGCTCAGGGCTCATGGCTCTCGTCGGCAGACCATTGTCACTGTTGGAGCGCAGCAGCAGCCGAGACACAGAAAGACTGTTCTTCTGCAGGAGCCGCTGTCTGGAGAACGACGGGGCATCGTGGAAGGGCACTGAGACACACACACACACCACAGGTCAAAAGATAGTGTGGATATTAGGATACGATTAAGACAAGAAGAACAAGGAAGAATCAGGTGGATGAAACAGAGCTGATATAGAGAATTGCATTATGCTTCAGATGTAAAAGGGTTATTAAACCACTCACATTGGAAATAAATGATCAAATATGAACAACCTTCCCTCATAAGAGTTACTGTGCAGATCTTAAACAATGCTAAGATATGAGACTCATAACACAATTATATGACCAATAACTTATGATAATGTATGTTTTATGAAAGTTATACAAGATTTGTCTCATTTAAAAAAAATAGAAAAAAATCAGTTTTATGTAATTTAAGATGAAATTACTTAAACATCCAAGTTTTTATTTAAATCTAAGACAGAAACTTTTTTTTTTTACAGGATAATTTTTACTACTAGTGGATTATATAGATTCATTAATGGATTATGTTCCCATATATATGTACAGGGACGTCGTTAGGCCTATTTTAGGGGGGCTGAAGCTACCCCGAAATGTTCTTAAGCCCCCCTAAATGATAATAAGAACAACATAATTCGATTTATCAATAACCGTATCCTCATTCATATTTAGACGCAACAATATCCAGGTACAAAAAATAGCCGAGAAGTCAGAAGTTTAAATGAAGATTAAATGTCCTTAGTTTTCGTCTTTGTCAATGTATTTCATAGAGCAAATAACGTTCAGCTGCATTTCCTTTCCCTGCGTCTCTCACTCACGAGTCTCTCTCACATACACGCGCCCCACACACACACACACACACACACACACACACACACACACACACACACACACACAGCCCCTCCTCCTGCAAACCGCCAGCCGTCTCCATGAGAACGAGTGTTCGACGTTCGACGTAGAAAGCAAGTTCGCGAAAGGTTGGTATCTCGTGAACACCTTTACACAATCACACATTAAAAAGTGGTATAAAAATATTTTTAATTCTGAATATAGTTTTGTCAGTGTGTTAATGTCGACCCGAGAAGCGATGGCTACTTTGTGCGAAATCACACTCTGATTCAATCCACAGCGCAGTTACAGTAGTTAGTGTAATTAAATAGCATTCTGTGGACAACTTATCTTATATAGAGAGGAATTAGATATTACTTTATCATACATTTACATGAGCAGACAGATAGCATTTAAGTCATTGCTTATAGTAACTCATCAGGAGCAAAGTCTGGCCTCAGTAAATTCCCCCATGCAGCTTTGATGTGTCTAAAAGCTAAAATTACTGTAACTTTTCTTTAACAGAGTAGAAATGGAAGGAGAGGATATGTCTGTCACGTTTTACTTGTTAACATCTTGGTTTCTTGACTGGTTGTTGACATAATTGTAGCTCTAGATGTGAGTGCAAAGATTTTGCAAACACAAGTTACAAATACCCTGGGGGCTAAGCCCCCCCTGTCTTCCAATCCTAGTGACGTCCCTGTATATGTATATGGGAACTATAATCCATTTGTCATGTCCCTGGGCTGATCTGTTCTTTCCCTGTCTCTGTCGTGTGTTTGGTTTGTTGGGATCACATGGGTTTGATTTGACAGTTCACCATGTGCTTTGCAGTCATTGTGGTGACTTGTCCCGCCCCTTGGTTATTACATTCATTACCTCGATATTGTTTCACTCCTTCCACCTGTTCTATATCTATAAAGATCCTTTAGTCTCCTATTTAATCCCCTCTCGTGTGCTGTCTTGTGCCAGATTGTTGTTTGTTCTCTGAGCAAACGATTGGTCTAGCCCCATTGTGTTGGACTTCAGCCCCCTTGGCTTGGGTTCGGCCCTGGTCTTGATCTCTGATCGGGATCGCCTTCATCTCTGCCCTGCTTCACGCTGCACTACACTGGCTTGGGTTCGGCCCTGGTCTTGATCTCTGATCGCGGATCACCTTCATCTCTGCCCTGCTTCACACTGCACTACACTGGCTTGGGTTCGGCCCTGGTCTTGATCTCTGATCGCGGATCACCTTCATCTCTGCCCTGCTTCACACTGCACTACACTGGCTTGGGTTCGGCCCTGGTCTTGATCTCTGATCGGGATCGCCTTCATCTCTGCCCTGCTTCACACTGCACTACACTGGCTTGGGTTCGGCCCTGGTCTTGATCTCTGATCGGGATCGCCTTCATCTCTGCCCTGCTTCACACTGCACTACACTGGCTTGGGTTCGGCCCTGGTCTTGATCTCTGATCGGGATCGCCTTCATCTCTGCTCTGCTTCACGATGCACTGCACTGGCTTGGGTTCGGCCCTGGTCTTGATCTCTAATGGGGATCGCCTTCATCTCTGCCCTGCTTCACGCTGCACTACACTGGCTTGGGTTCGGCCCTGGTCTTGATCTCTGATCGGGATCGCCTTCATCTCTGCTCTGCTTCACGCTGCACTACACTGGCTTGGGTTCGGCCCTGGTCTTGATCTCTGATCGGGATCGCCTTCATCTCTGCCCTGCTTCACGCTGCACTACACTGGCTTGGGTTCGCCCTGGTCTTGATCTCTGATCGATCGCCTTCATCTCTGCCCTGCTTCACGCTGCACTACACTGGCTTGGGTTCGGCCCTGGTCTTGATCTCTGATCGGGATCGCCTTCATCTCTGCCCTGCTTCACGCTGCACTACACTGGCTTGGGTTCGGCCCTGGTCTTGATCTCTGATCGATCGCCTTCATCTCTGCTCTGCTTCACACTGCACTACACTGGCTTGGGTTCGGCCCTGGTCTTGATCTCTGATCGGGATCGCCTTCATCTCTGCCCTGCTTCACACTGCACTACACTGGCTTGGGTTCGGCCCTGGTCTTGATCTCTGATCGGGATCGCCTTCATCTCTGCCCTGCTTCACGCTGCACTACACTGGCTTGGATTCGGCCCTGGTCTTGATCTCTGATCGGGATCGCCTTCATCTCTGCCCTGCTTCACACTGCACTACACTGGCTTGTTCTGGCTTGTTAGCCGCTGTGTTCAGTAGCTCAGTTGGCACGGCCATGTCAGGGAGGCCATTCAATGACAGACTTTGCTATGGATTTCACGCCATTAGTGGCTCCTGTGACTGGAACGAGGGGTCGTGCAGAGCTATGTTGCTGGACTGAATGAAGAGATCCAAGATGAGATTGCCACCCATGAGCTCCCATATGGCTTTGATGATCTTGTTGACTTGGCTCTCCGTGTGGAGAGTCGTCTTCGCCTCTGGCGCCAGCATTTGGCTGTTAATGCCCCCTGGAGGGTGGGAGAGCTCTACTCCTTTGTTACCCTCGCCTACGTCAGCTGACCCTGAGCCCATGCAGTTGGGACACCTGCTTCTCACTCCTCAGCAGAAACAAGAACGACTTACCCGGGGTCAGGCACTTCACACATTATACTCCATCACGTCTACTGCGGTCTCTAAACTCTGACCAGCTGATAATACCTAGAATATCAAAATCAACTGCAGGTGGTCGATCCTTTTCCTATTTAGCTCCTAAACTCTGGAACAGTCTTCCTAGCATTGTTCGGGAAGCAGACACACTCTGTCAGTTTAAATCTAGACTAAAAACAAATCTCTTTACTATGGCATGCACATATTGTTTTATTTATTATATTATTCAAATCAATTGACTGACTGTTAGGCTGCATTATCAAGGTCAGCCGGAAGCAGGAACACTTCCCATAACACATGATGTACTCGTTACATCATCAGAAGAATGGCAACTACGCTAATGTTAGTGTCTCTGTTTATCCCCAGGTTTACTGCAGTCAGCCGGATCCGGGCCGTATCCAGATCAGATGGTGGACCTGCGCCTGGACATGACCAACTCATCCCTGAAGTGTCTGCAGAGACCGTGTCAACTAGTTTCTTCTCTTCTGCACTGAATGCACCTCACCGACACAGCATCCTCAATAAACCCGTCTCCGGCGTGATGTCTTCGATCCTTTGAATTTTCCTATTTAATAATTGTTTACCCGGCACGTCATCCTGCATAAACCCGTCTTTGGCGTGATGCCTCGAACTTTCGAATATCCCGATCTAATATGATTTCTGACCTGTAAGATTACCAGAATAATAATCATACACTGTTTGTTAATTGGCCAGAGGAGAACTGCCTCTGGCTTGGCTTGCTCAGTTGGGGACACTAACATTTCCAACTGAATATCCAAATAAAATGAATTACTAAACTAATTAACTATATCAACTATATCTCTGATCTGCTCACATTATCACTATATTATGAATTGAAATGAGCTGATGATATCACCGTTTTCTCCAAAGCTAACATAAAGCCGAATAAAAATTTGTTGCAATATTTTCCTGTTTAACACTGTAAAGCTGCTTTGAAACAATCGTCATTGTAAAAGCGCTATATAAATGAAGTTGACTTGACCATTAAGTGTCCGTTAAGCCAGGGCCCATCAGTAGTTAGGGGGATTCTGATGGGCACTTCTCCCCTTATTTCCTTCTCCTTGTCCCACACCCTTCTCCCTGTTACAGCCAATTTCAGAGGTAATGTTGGGAAGTCACCCCCTCCCCAGTCCCATCTCCGTTCCCTCCCTCGACGATTCTCCTATCACCACCATCACTCACGTTACACCCTTGTTGTCTTTGGCAATCACTATGAGATCACCGAGCTGCATCTTCTGCATTCCCTGAGTGCCCCAGTCTTGTCTTGTGTCCTGTATGTGTGCTGATCTGTATGAGATACCACGATCTTCGGCAGGTCTTCAGCAAGTCACGAGCCATTACATCCTCACCGGCCTTATGATTGTGCCATCGAGCTCCTCCCAGGCACTTCTACACCCAAGTGTCGCCTGTATTCCCGGTCCGGTCCAGAAAGAGAGGTTATGGACAGGACTCTCTAGATGCTGGTCTCATCCACTCCTCCTCGTCTCTGGCTGGTGAAGGGTTCTTCTTCATCAAGAAGGATGCATCCTTGTATCCTTGTATTGTTTATACAGGTTTAAATGATGTTACTGTTTGAGCACCGGATCCTCCCATTTGGCCTGACCAATGCCCCAGCTGTCTTCCAGTCTTTGCTTCTTTCTGAAATATTCGTTTGACTTTTCTTCCTGTATTTTATAGCCTAAAAGATGCCAAACGTGAACCAGGACCCAGGGAAAGGACGCGTGGATTCAACTGTAGTTTATACAGGAATCCGACACACAAGCTTCTGTGTTCAATCCTTCCTCACGGAGCCACACACAGCAGGATTTTGAGGGAAATCTGTGCATTACGCAATGGTTGGAGCAATCAGTGTTTTCTCAAGAACACGGGATCAGGACTGGGATCAATGAAAATCCTCTGGCCGAGCTTACAGTGACTGAAGGGATGCCTGAGCTCCAGCGGGCAGAGGTGAAACATCCTAATATTATATAAGAGAGGATATATTGATATATTAATATCAAACAGAAGACGAGGGTCTCAGTGTGATCGAACAGCGGCTCTAACATTTCACCATATCTTTATTTGCAAATAAACATTTGAAAAGGTAAAACTGGGTTTGTAGGAAACCATGCAATTATCATTGCCTTATTTTGAAGGTGTGGAACAATATTAAAAAGGGCAGGTGTTAGAAAGCTGAAGTGAGTGTCATTTCACAAGCTCGTCCAGAGAAGCTACAGGAGCGTCACGCGTGTTTCATGTCTCGCGTTACATAAACATGCAGCTTCCCCAGGGGAAGTGTTCGGATCAGACATCAGCGCCGGCACTATATCAGCAGTACAGCAGCAGTGTGTGTGTGTGTGTGTGTGTGTGTGTGTGTGTGTGTGTGTGTGTGTGTTTCATACTAAAAACTAACCAAAGTCACAGAAACTACCTCTAGTGCAAGTCATGCAGAGCAAACACTCTCACAAACACACACACACCCACACACACACACACACACACACATTCACACACGCACACACACACACTCAGTCCACACACACACACACACACACACACACACACACACACACACACACACACACACACACACACACACACACACACACAGAAAAACATTTTCAAGGTGAAAGTCTGTTAATATTATTGAAATGTCCTGAGAAAAAATGTAAGAACTTACAGTGAACAGTTGCATTTTTATTAACTATTTTAGCATTGAACATTGTTAGTTAATGTTAGTTAATAACTAATGGATCCTTATTGTAAAGTGGGTAACACTTTATTTTACAGTGTCCTTGTTACACATTACATGTAGTTACTGTAGTAATAACAGGACATTATGCATAAACACATGCAACTAACCCTCAACCAAACCCTAACCCTATAGTAAGTACATGTTAATTAATATTACGCAGTACTTAAATATATAATTACACTGTCACAACGACACCTTAAAATAAAGTGTAACCACAAACTTTTCAAGGCTCTATCACAGCACGTCTTCAAGCTCGATGTGTGCACGATCAAAGGCTGTTTATTACCGGTGGAAATGATCTCTCAAACTGTGCACACACAGTCCGGCTTTATTAAACTAAATCATCTTTCTGCCAAAAAGAGAGTTTTACCAAAACAAGTTCATTGGCTGCAAGTTGTTCCCGTTGCTTTAGTGCACGTTGGAGCAGGAATACTGTAGAACGCAACTGATTAAAATTTCGGTCAGAGCATGAAACCGCAGATGGTACAGCAAAAGGAATATTTCTGGATAACACAGGAATGCACACAGACAGCTGGAGGAAAGCGTAAATCAACAGACCTCTCTCTGCGGTGCAGCAGGCAGAACCCATGGCCAAACGCTTCCCGGTCCCTACAGAATCCCATCCCAGAGCACGCGAGGCGGCGGCGGGTCCGAGCGGATGCTGATGCTGGAGGATGATGAGTTCATAATCCCTCACCGCCGCTGATGCTGAAGCTGCTGCTGCCACTCGCCGCTTTTCATTTAGTCTGCAGGACAGCTGTGCGCCGTCCCCGAAACAATCACGGATTATGCCTCCTCAGATATTTATTTCTGTTCCTTTTGATTGATTTATTTATGTGAACGGCTCCGATCTAATCCAGCTCTCACTGAACAGTGTTTTTTTTTTGCTTTTATAAAAACACACTAAAAACAGCACTCTTTAAGTCAAGTCAACATACAGGCCAGCGGTGCATGTTTTTTTATTTTCTCCAGCCCTCTTATGATAAGAGTCCAGCTCGCTGATATTACAAATATGAATATAAAACGCTAAGACTTTACATTAAGGTCCCATTAGTTAACCGTAACAAGCAGCAGTTCATTATTATTAATAATCTACTTATTAATAATATTCATGATTCATCATTGTTAGTTCATGTCAGCTCAGGTCCAATAAATATTACTATGATCAAATACTGTTTGTATGGATACACAGTAATATGTTTATACCACACTGAGCATCAGACCTGTAGTTTGTGTTCAACATCATCCACTCAGAAAACAACAGAGCAATAGCGGAGGAAAACATCTTAAGTGCAGCTTTGGCTCGCCGTGGCTCTTAATCCTGTAGTTCCTGGGATTATTCCAGAGGTTTCTTTTACATGAAGAGACATGGCCTGTCTGCTACAGCCAGGGTCAGGGAGTATAACCAAATACTCTTTATTGCCAAAAGTTGACCTGGTCCACCCTGATGGTCTGACGGTCCACCCTTACACCCAATGCAATTTGGCTCCCGATCCCGCCATTCAAATGAAACAGCTGTCTGTGTTTTTACTGAAAATTTTATCTGGATAGAAATAGTTGTGTTGCTGCTGTTTTTATAGATTTTAAACAGGCATTTGACACAGTGAACCACCTCAAACTTTTTACCAGACTTTCTGCATTTAACTTTACTGATCACACAGTTAAATGGATGCAGTCTTAACAGATAGACAGCAGTGTGTGCAGGCATGTAATAGTAAGTCGCCCTTTTGGATTATTCAGTAGGTGTCCCCCAAGGGTCAATTTTAGGCCCACTACTGTTCTCACTTTTTGTCAATTAATTTCCTAATGTATGCAAAAATGTAGACACTATAATGTACTCTGATGAAACAGTTATTTTTACATATGCAAAAAATCCACATGAAGCATGAGCATTGCCCATTCTTCTAGAAGCACATTTGTGAGGTCAGGCACTGATGTTGGACGAGAAGGCCTGGCTCGCAGTCTCCGCTCTAATTCATCCCAAAGGTGTTCTATCGGGATGAGGTCAGGACTCTGTGCAGGCCAGTCCAGTTCCTCCACACCAAACTCGCTCATCCATGTCTTTATGGAGCGGCGCTTTGTGCACTGGAGCGCAGTCATGTTGGGACAGGAAGGGGCCGTCCCCAAACTGATCCCACAAAGTTGGGAGCATGAAATTGTCCAAAATGTCTTGGTGAAGCATTAAGAGTTCCTTTCACTGGAACTAAGGGGCCAACCCCTGAAACACAACCCCACCCCATAATCCCCCCTCCACCAAACTTTACACTTGGCACAATGCAGTCAGGCAAGTCCCGTTCCCCTGGCAACCGCCAAACCCAGACTCGTCCATGGGATGGTCAGACAGAGAAGCGTGATTGGTCACTCAGAGAACACGTCTCTCTGCTCTAGAGTCCAGTGGTGGCGTGCTTTACCCCACTGCATCCCACGCTTTGCATTGCTCTTGGTGATGTAAGGCTTGGATGAGCTGCTCGGCCATGGAAACCCATTCCATGAAGCTCTCTCCGCACTGTTCCTGAGCTCATCTGAAGGCCACAGGAGTTTGGAGGTCTGGAGCGATTGACTCTGCAGAAAGTTGGGGACTTCTTAAAAGTACCCTTCCCAACCCTGGCTACGGCACACACTGCGGTCTATAGAGCACTGCACAGTTATCGCTGCACTCACCTACATCAGTGTCTCTGTGCTTCTTGATGAGCTCTGCCAGCTCAAAGTTACCAGAGATGATCGCCACCTGCAACACAAGAAGGAGAAGCTCACTTCATAAAGGTACGGTACATCTGAGTCCGTTTCATTCAGAACCATAGTCCTGTAAACTCATGTAGGCTGTGACGATACATCAATATGGACTGATGTGTCAATCAAACGACTGACGATATGATGCAATGCACAAAAATACATATCTATAAGATTAACTACAAGACTTGTTTCACTGTTATATAAAGATGTCATTGAGTCTTGACCACTTTATAGAAATGTTGGTAACACTTTACAATAATGACCAATACTTTTACAGCATTGATCTCAACAAACAATGAACAACTAACAAGAACAAAGATGAAATATACATAAGAGCAGCAAATATTGGGCTTCAAGCGTTTAAGGTCTTTAAGCACATATGCGTAAAAAAGATATTACATTTTATTTAATAAGCATGTAACCACTTAAATTATAGAAGGAAAAGACCATTACAGTCAATGCAGGCAGTTTACCACAGGAAGTATATGGTTTTCAAAGCTTTTTAACAGTTATAGCGTCACCTATGGTCCGATCTTCATAAAAGTTTGCATACTTGTTAAGAATCATATGTCGCATGTGTGCACCAACATGAAGTTCTGAGCTTTCTTTTAGGGCTTTTGCACGCGCTTGGCCATGCCCATTCTATAAATGAGCTTATTATAGCATCCAAATGCAAAAGTTCAAGCTTTTTTGATAATTCTTGACCTAGAGAGTCCAGAGAACTGAACTGCATTCGTTTTATACAGATTGAGTACAAAACCTTGGACTAGTTCGCTATCACGGTGTGTTTGGGTTTTGTTTCATGTTCATGTTTCTCAGTTTATCAGTCATGTTTCCTGGTTTTTGGTGTAACCCACTGTTGGTGAGTGTTAGTCTGCTGTAAGGTCAAGTCTGTTTCAGGTTCAAGTCATCATCCGTTTCTGTTCATGTGTTGCTCACAAATAAAACTGCACCTGGGTTCCAAAACCGTGCCTTCAGTGGAATCCATTACATTTGCAAAAGTTCACAAATATTTAATGAATGATTTGATTGACAGCAGTAGTTCATTAGGTAAAGTTGTTCATTATGAAGATATCTATCAAATGATATGAATATTGTGGGTTTCGTTCACAAGAGTTTCGTTCCGATTGGCCTCCGTCAACCTTGTCTAACAGGTGCTCAAAGTTAATTAGCCGATAGCGACCATGTTTTTTGAGATATGCCAGAGTCCGCTTAGACAGTCATGGCACCTCGGACAAAGACACTGCATGCCAATTTTCCAAGTCAATCGGACTAACGTTGAAGTAGTTATAGCCATGTTATATAAATGGCCAGGCGCCTTGTCCTCGACCACAGAACGAGCTCTTACACAGGTGTGCTGAGTTTGGTGAAAAGATCTCCTTCCGTTCAGGAGCCATAAACCGAAATGTGGACCTTTTATTGCTAACTATTGACAATCAGACTCCAGAGAAGGGCTAGTTTGCAAAAGTAGGTTTTCCAAAAAATCCAAAATACCCGGAAGACGAGCATCCAATGCATTTTGTTGGTCTTGAGTCATACTTTTGAGCGCTGTAGCGCCCCCGTCAGGCCGATCAGGGTGCACCTTTGGTGACGTAGTAGGCGGTGTGAGGACTACCATCCCTCAAAGTTTAAAGTCTCTACGAATTACGGTTTGGTCTGACCGGTCAGTTTTAGGGGTCAATGCTGATCCTTAACACGTCATAAATGCATTGCACA
Organism: Gobiocypris rarus; assembly: GCA_023029165.1. Taxonomy (NCBI): domain Eukaryota; kingdom Metazoa; phylum Chordata; class Actinopteri; order Cypriniformes; family Gobionidae; genus Gobiocypris; species Gobiocypris rarus. Next base: position 40,406,493 of record CM040918.1, on the reverse strand, counting down.
CTGTTAGTTCATATTTCTGAAGGTGTTTAGTTGAATCATCCGTGACGACAAAGCAATGGCATTTCACATGTGTGTTTGCTGAAGGAGATTACGGTCAGTGGTCAGTTCTCATTATATAAACAGAACATTTAATCTGGCTGCCTTCATTGGTCTTTAATTACAGTAAGAGATGCATGTGCAACAGCAGCAAACACACTTCTGGAGCAGCTCGTCTGCAGCGGTGATGATGACCGCTACTGTCGGGTCAGATGAAGGAACAAGACCTAAGATCAAGATTATGATTACTGTATCTCTGTCAGATCGCCGTTACTAAAGCAACTGACTCTTTTTACTTATTCTATTGACTTGCTCAAGTCAGGTTAAAACATTGCATCACATCTCTGAAGCTGAAGTGTGTAATATCTGAGCGTTGAGCAACACACACACACACACACACACACACACACACACACACACACACACACACACACACACACACACACACACACACACATGTTGTGTTTCCATGTTTTATGGGGACATTCCATAGGCGTAATGCATTTTATACTGTACAAACCGTATTTTCTATCCCCCTACACTGCCCCTGCCCCTAAACCTACCCATCACACACACACACACACACACACACACACACACACACACACACACACACACACACACACACACACACACACACACACACACACACACACACACACACACACACACACACACACACACACACAGGTTCCCTCAGAGCAGTTCATTCAGTCTTCTGTGTGAATGTAAAAGCCACATCATACATAGAAAAATCACAATAGCAATTCAGGATTGAAACCTTATGCTGACATCATCATTTAAAGCTCCTTTTCAGATCCTCCTACATTTTTGAGTCACACCCACATCTCAACATCCAATCAATCACTGATGCACAGAGCCAAGCCCCGCCCTACATTCGGACGGCCCCTGGGACAGCTAAAGCCGGGTCACAGTGAAGCGGTCAGATGTGAAGCACGTGGCCCTGTCCCAGACGGCACACTTCAGATCACGGCCAGCGTGCGGAGTAACGCATTAAAAGTAATGCAAGTTATGTAATCAGATTACTTTAAGTAACTAGTAATGTAATGCATTAATTTTACATTTAAAACAAAATATATGAGTTAGTTTTGCACCCATACATTTACTGACGAATCGTGAGTTAGTGCACTGGTGTTTTTGTGTGTGTGTGAGTGTGTGTGTGTGTGTGTGTGTGTGTGTGTGTGTGTGTGTGTGAATGTGAGTGTGTGTGTGTATCCAAATCCTTGTCCTTGTGGGGACATTTTTTGTCCCCATGAGAAAACATCTTATAAATCACACTAAGTGATGTTTTTGAAAAAAGTAAAAATGCAGCATGTCTCCTGTGATAGGTAGTGTGTGTGTGTGTGTGTGTGTGTGTGTGTGTGTATCTGCTATAACTGCATATGTGCGTCTTGCATGCATGTGTGTGCGTGCGTGTGTGTGTGTGTGTGTGTGTAATGTGTGTATTGGCAATGTGTGTGTGTGTGTGTGTGTGTGTGTGTGTGTGTGTGTGTGTGTGTGTGTTTGATGGGTAGGTTTAGGGGCAGTGTAGGGGATAGAAAATCAGTTTTGTACAGTATAAAATGCATTACGCCTATGGAATGTCCCCATAACATGAAACACAACATGTGTGTGTGTGTGTGTGTGTGTGTGTGTGTGTGTGTGTGTGTGTGTGTGTGTAGTGTGTGTAGTGTGTGTGTGTGAGTGTGTGTGTGTGTGTGTGTGTGTGTGTGTGTGTGTGTGTGTGTGTGTGTGTGTGTGTGTGTGTGTGTGTGTGTGTGTGTGTGAGTGTGTGTGTGTGTGTGTGTGTGTGTGTGTGAGTGTGTGTGTGTGTGTGTGTGTGTGTGTGTGTGTGTGTGTGTGTGTGTGTGATGGGTAGGTTTAGGGGCAGTGTAGGGGGATAGAAAATACGGTTTGTACAGTATAAAATGCATTACGCCTATGGAATGTCCCCATAAAACATGGAAACACAACATGTGTGTGTGTGTGTGTGTGTGTGTGTGTGTACAGAATCAGACATGAGTGTCTGCAATATGTTAACAATAATATACTTTATGTAGTTAATCTCACTTTATTAAGCAATGCTTTTACTGCTGATGTTTGATGATCCAGTTCAACCATACCACTGCAAAACATGCTTTTCTTATTTAGTATTTTTGTCTTGTCTTCAGTCTAAATATATATATTAAAAAAAGCTTAAATCAAGATGCATTTAAAATATTTTTTTGTTATTAAAAAAACATGCAAGCCCAGGTCAAGTGACAAAAAGTAAAATATTTTTTCATAAAAAAGTAACTAAGTAACACAATTAGTTACTCTGTAAGGAGTAGCGCAACATTGTAACGCATTACTTTAAAAAGTATCTTTTCCCAACACTGCTTCCGGTCGTGTGGACCAGACTGGAGTAGGAAGACTGCGAGTGTGTAGGTGCCACTCGGGACAGGGCCAGTGTGGAGCGTGTGATGAGTGAGGACGGTACCTGAGACGGACTCTGGCTGCTGTGGTTCTTCAGCTCCTTGTCGGCTCCTCTGACCAGCAGCACATGAGCACACTTCTCCTGCAGGAGTCAGAAACACACCTCAGTCTCACAGCATCACGGCTCTACAGCTGATGCTTCTGAACACCAGACTCAGACTCAGATCAGGGTTTCCTCACAGAAGGACGCATGACGTAATCAGTGCTGGCACATTATACATTATTTGAAAAAGCTACCACTTTTCTCACACTGCTCTATGTTCAGTTTCCCTCCTACCTCCCAAAAACTCCTGCAATGCTTTGAGCTCAAGGGTGTTTGCTTTTCCACTAGCGCCACCTACTGTCTATCTGCACTTTCAGCCCGTCTGCTGCTTTTGTTCAGATCAGAAAAAAAAGAGAAATTCTTTTAAAAGAAAATGTGTTGCATCCGCAAGTATTTGTTTAGCAAGGATGCATGACATTGATGAAAGGACATTGCACATGCTCACAGTCTCCGTGGTTTAGAAATAAAGACCCTTCCCAGGTAATGAACTGAATTGGTGTGCGTGCATCATTCTTCCCAACTCACGGTTATACAGCAAAAGCCCTTAAACACAGACACACATTCAGAAGTTTACCTGCCACTAAACAAATATAGTATCTAATCTAATGCTGCAGGTAAGTATAGCGCTGTAATCACACACCTGGTTGTAGAGAGCACAGATGTGCAGCGCCGTGTTCCCCGAGGCATTCTGAGCGCTCATATCTGCTCCGTAAAACAACAGATGCTCCAGGTGTTGGACATGACCATGACGGCAAGCCTGTTAGAAAACACACACACACACACACACACACACACACACACACACACACACACACACACACACACACACACACATGTTTGTTTTTGTGAAATGTGGGGACATTCCATAGGCGTAATGGTTTTTATACTGTACAAACCGTATTTTCTATCCCCCTACACTGCCCCTAAACCTACCCATCACACACACACACACACACACACACACACACACACACACACACACACACACACACACACACACACACACACACACACACACACACACACACACACACACACACACACACTACCCATCACAGGAGACTGCACAGTTTACTTTCTGTGATAAAAACCTCATCCTGTGTGATTTATAAGCATTTTGAAAAGTGAGGACATGGGGAACGTCCTCATATTTCACCCTCTTTTTGTAATACCTGTGTCATACCCATGTCATTATACACATTTGTGTCCTGATATTTCACAAAAACATGCCCACACACACACACACACACACACACACACACACAAACACACACTTTTTCCTGGTCTATTTTGTTTGTTGTGCACCTGTTCATGTTACACACTGATAAAATCTTTGCAACATATTGTTCTATAATATATACACCGATCAGACATTATATTATGATCACCTTCCTAATATTGTGTTTGTCTCTCTTTTACTGACCCTTCGAGGCATGGACTCCTCTAGACCCCTGAAGGTGTGCTGTGGTATCTGGCACCAAGGTGTTAGCAGCAGATCCTCTAAGTCCTGTAAGTTGTGAGGTGGAGCCTCCACGGATCGGACTTGTTTGTTCAGCTCATCCCACAGATGCTCGATTGGATTGAGATCTGGGGAATTTGGAGGCTGAGTCAACACCTCAAACTCGTTGTTGTGCTCCTCAAACCATTCCTGAAGCATTTGTGCTTCGTGTCAGGAGCATTATCCTGCTGGAAGAGCCACAGCCAGCAGGGAATACCGTTTCCATGAAAGGCTGTACATGGTCTCAGCAATGCTTAGGTAGGTGGGACGTGTCAAAGGAACATCCACATGGATGGCAGGACCCAAGGTTTCCCAGCAGAACATTGCCCAAAGCATCACCTCCGCCGGCTCGCTTCTTCCCATAGTGCATCCTGGGGCCATGTGTTCCCCAGGTAAGCCACGCATAATATAATGTAATGCCTGATCGGTGTATAGTTATATAAGTTTCAATAACTTTTAAGTTGTGAGTAAATGTTGAAGTATTGCATGTTTAAGTAATGAGGTGGAACTGGGACTCCTGGGTGTTCTCTTTGTAATAAAGCCGTGTGTGTGTGTTTGAGACTGAAGTTCACCTGGTGGATCTCATGCCACCCGTTCTCGTCCTGGCAGCAGACGGACGCGTGTTCGTTCAGCAGCAGCTCGCAGCACTGCGTGTCTCCGTCCACCAGCACAGTGTGATACAGCGCTGTCAAACCACGGCTGTCTCTAGAGTCCGGCGACGCCCCGAGCTCCAGCAGCGTCTGGAGAGGAAACAGTGAAAACACACATTCATATCATTATTTCCCATATGCAGCTAATGGGTTGGAGCGGACCCTGGAGTGGTTTCAGGGGCTGGAGCCATCACTGGACTCTTAGGCATGGCGGCCATCTTGGCTGAAGACTCTGGCAATGGCGGCCATCTTGGCTGAAGACTCTTAGGCATGGCGGCCATCTTGGCTGAAGACTCTGGCAATGGCGGCCATCTTGGCTGAAGACTCTGGCAATGGCGGCCATCTTGGCTGAAGACTCTTAGGCATGGCGGCCATGACGGGATGAGACTCTGGACTGGCCAAAAATGTTTAAGTGACATGTCTTCCTCCACCACACCCACAACGAAGGGGGATCCACACAGTCGTAGTGCACAGTCCAAATACTTACTATGTCAGGGTCCAGCCGGGACCTCCCCTTGGCATCAGTCCCGCCCACTCCAAAAACATCCCATTAGCATAATGTCATCCAATGGAGCGAGATGGTAATGAGCAAGAAAGTCCTCTACGTATTCCTCAATGGAACGGCCATTTTGAAAAATGGAGCAAAGAATACTCACAGGATCCTGATTAATTCCTGCTAGAGCCATAGACTGGTCAGTTTTTCTGTAATGAGCTGGAGAACGCAGGCGAAGGCAAGGATCTAAATATAAGGTTTTTAATAACACATTTGAACAAATAACAAAGGAACAAAACCACAAGGATACCAGAGCCAGAAGCAACCATTACATGTACAACAACTGACAAAGTAGGAAGAGAAACGCATGGGCTACATATACAAACAAGACAACTGGACTACAAACCCTGGCACAAGAAACAGGAATCACTTCAACATAAACGTCCAGGAATCATGTAAGACATTTATTCAGTTCAATGAACATGTGAGGCGAAGCATCATATCTGATAGTTTTGTTGATGCAAAGTTGGCATCATCTGAAGTCATCGCTTTTAATACAGTATTAAATCAGGGCAGTGGCGTAGCAAGTCAGTCTCGGGCCCATATGCAAAATAAATTGTACGGGCCCCCCTAACCCCGCCCCTCATGTAGGCCTACATCGAGGCATTTATAGACGTTCACTGGAGTGTATCAAGAAAATACCATACCAAACAATACCATAAACACACACTCTACCCAGCAATTTTTTACAACAAGAACGAAAAAAAAACTAAAACAAGTCTTAAACAAGCTCAGCCACAGCCGCGTTTCCATTACAGATTTGCGAAAAACTTTTTAGATATTTTCTAAAAGTAATCCGTTCCCTATGTCCACTTTGGTATTGTTTTTAATTTATAGTTCATAATCATGTCTTGAACTTATATCTAATGCCTGTACCTATATTTAATAAATAAGAAGTAATCCAAGAGTGCGTAACGAACACTGTTTCTGCGGCCTTTGAGTAAGACTGGAACTATAGAGTCTTTCTGTTTTTAACACATTTCTTGAATATGTCTTAATTACAGTAGAGTAATAATTATAAATGGGAGTTTTTGCGAAATTGACGGCAGCTGAAAAAATAATAAACGCGAACACAAGAAATGACGGAGAAATTAGTCATTATGGAGAAACAAGAAATTACTAGGCTACACATGGCATGCATGCAAATATATATTTTTGTGGCCACTAATAAAAAAAGAATTCCCTCGCTTTAATTAAAAGTTCCCCATGGCCGGGCCCATATGAACGTGCATACCCTGCATGCCCGACGCTACGCCACTGAATCAGGGCTATCCAGCCAGGGTAACTATAGTTAATTAACTACCTAAACAGATGATAGTAGAGGTAGAGTCATTTACAGGGTTTCTGAACTATTGTTTTCCAGCTTCCATTAACGACGGTGTTCATGTAATCTCACAACTACTCTACTACAGCTGTATATTTAAACTTTTAAGTCCAAATGGTAAACTTGTTTAAAAGTCCCATTATGTTCTGTTTATTGTCAGAGATTTCATCAATATAGCAGTAGCTTTCTCATTGCTTAGAATGAAAGGTAAAATAGCTTGTACTATAATATCTGGCTGGTTTTCTAAGCAGTACTTACTTTTACTGAGCTTTCTTCAACATTTTCAGACTCTATTAATCACCTTATTTTGGGGAAAATGGATAACATTGAATTTGTGAGAACTAAAAACCTTATAAATAATGCAAAATGAGTGTGTTAATAAGATGAGTTATTATAATGCGAGTTGTGTACCTTGAGCGCTGGCTGGTTTTTAGCGCGAGCAGCTTTGTGAAGAGCAGTCATGCCGTCTTTAGACCTGAAGTCCAGATGAGCTCCTCCGTTCTTCAGAGCTTTAATAAACTCCAGCTTATTCTCCATCTGCGCCGCGGAGGTGAGAGGAGTCTCTATGACACACACACACACACACACACACACACACACACACACACACACACACACACACACACACACACACACACCTGCTTGAAACTTAAACGAGTAGTACAGTGATCATGGTCAGGTGTGGTAAGCTCAGGCGTGTGCGGATGGGTTCCTCTGGTACCTCCGGTGTCCGGGTCCTGGTAATTGGGGTCCAGTCCTCTGTCCAGCATTCTAGAGAACTTCTCCAGCTGATGATGCTGGATGTAATCTATGAACTTCCTCAAGCTGGCCTGGAGAGAGACAATAATAAAAGGAAATAAAGACTATAACACAACAAAACACATTGTGTACGATTAGATACATTACTTAAAGTGTTTTTGCTTTTGTAAATTACATAGCATTACTTTAATCAGATGAGATGAGAAAACTAATGTTCCCATTAAGGTATAAAAAGATTATTTCTGAATGTTCTCTGAACGTCTAGTTTTTTAAATGTTTTAAAAATGTTTTCTTTCATGGTTATATGAAAGGAAACATGTATCATTCTTCAAACATTATGGGAACGTTACTTTTGAATGTTCTCTGAACGTCCTAAAAGAAGTAGCAACATTTAAAGCACGTTCCATGAACAATGTATAAAAAAAAATGTTGTGCTAACATTTTGAGAACATTATTATGTTACTGAAAGCACGTTTGTTAAGCTTTTTTTGGCGAGGGTCAAGACCACAGGGCAAAACAATACAAAGACAGAGTACAAGACAGAGGGAAACCCAGGGAGACAAGCGGAAGATCACAACCATGAGACGGAAAACCAGGACTAACGCTCAGAAATGCAGTGTGACACATACAAGACTTCGCAAAGAATGAGTGAACAGAGTTTAAATAGAGATAATGAGGAACAGGTGGCAGTAATCAGAGCATGAGTCCAAGCTGGGGGTTATGGGAAGTGTAGTGCATGATGGGAAAGCGGAAGGAGTGCCCTCTGGTGGTTATCCTGGCAGAATATCTACATCACATTCACATTAACAGCTGCGTTATCCACATCAGGGTTGGAGATAAACTCTCCAGATCCGCTCGATCTCATCTTGCTCTCACCTTCGTGTGAAGTCTGGCGATCTGCTTTTCATCCACACTGGGCTGATTGTACAATCGGGTTTTGTAGCGAAACTGTAGTGTACAGGAACAAAGAAGCTTCTCAGGTTTCATTGCAGCTAAACCATCAGAATAAAGGCTCTTTTGCTTCCCCTAAATGTTAATTCATGCATTAAGTTTCAGATTCATAGTTACTCATGCACGACTCCAGTCGCAGTTAAAGTCAACTCTTCATGATTAGTTCAGTCCCTCACTAATCATTAGTTGATGCTGAAGTAAGTGTTCATTTAGGTATTATTGATGAGTGCTGATGTGCACCTGTACCTCCAGTGACGGGACGCCCTCGCAGGCTGGCAGTGGATATTCCCCGATCAGACTCTCTTCATCCAGGAACTCACCGTCGCTGGTGTCGCTGGACGGCTGGAAGAGGCCATAGTTCAGCACATCCTTCAGATTCTGACTCAGTGTGCACAGGATCCGCTGTTTAGCAGCCCACACAGTGTCACTGGAGTTAAACCGCATGCATTTCTGTTGAAGGAAAGTCAAGAGGACATCATTAAAAACACAAAACTGACCATTTTTTATGGACTATAGCAGATTATATTTATCGGTGCACATCATTGTTTTAAATTCATGTTCCTGGTAATCTTGAATCTGAATTCTCAACTTCTCTGATGACGAGGGCGGGGCCACCTGTCACTCACATGGGCAAATCATTTGCATATACCTGCCTTCAGTGCAAGGCATCAACAAATAGTTACACATATCACACCACAGGCCCCGCCCACTGTCACCATAGGCCCCGCCCACTGGCGTTCAGTCTCTTAACAACTGACATTTCCTACACAGCATGTGAGCAGAGTCAAAAGCACACAGAAGCATTATAAATGACTGACGCTGTCTACACTGATACAGTAACAGACATGCGTTCAGATTCTGACGCGCTTGAGTCTGACAATAACAGGACACATGGAAGAGTGAAAGAACGTTTGCTTTGACTGGCCAGGCTAAACAGATCGTCTCTGTACGAAGATCCCAGCGGCGGAAACAAGTCAATGGTTTATTTTGATAGCGTCCCGGATCACATCGGAGGATTATATGCTGCTCCTTAAAGGGCACCTATTAAGCATATTTCACTTTTATAAGGTGTTTGAACATAAATGTGTGTTGGCAGTGTGTGGACACAACCACCCTATAATGGTAAAAATCTACCCACTCCTTTTTTTTGATTCCTCATAGATCATAAGCAGTGTCTCAGCACAAGCCGTTTCCATATTCCTGCAGTGATGTCACACTGCAGAGGCCCCGCCCACACGTGTTGATGGACACTGACATACTAGCACAGACCCCTCGCCATGTTTATCTCCTCCAGAGCATTAACAGCAGCATTCAAGTAAGAGATGTGTGCTTATTTAAGCTACTAAAGTTCAGTCAGTCAAGAGCAGGGAGGGAACTTCTGTTTATCTTCTGTTGTTTGATAGAGAACTAGTCTAGTATAATGACTCCTCATGGATGTGCTGACATCAGCTCTGTGCGCATGCGACAGGAGTGTGTGTGTGTGTGTGTGTGTGAGCATGTGTGTGTGTGTGTGTGTGTGTGTGTGCATGCGACAGGAGCATATGTGTGTGTGTGCATGCGACAGGAGCGTGTGTGTGTGTGTGTGTGCATGCGACAGGAGCATATGTGTGTGTGTGCATGCGACAGGAGCGTGTGTGTGTGTGTGTCTGTGTGTGTGTGTGTGTGTGTGTGTGTGTGTGTGTGTGTGTGTGTGTGTGTGTGTGTGAGCATGTGTGTGTGTGTGTGTGTGTGAGCATGTGTGTGTGTGTGCATGCGACAGGAGCATATGTGTGTGTGCATGCGACAGGAGCGTGTGTGTGTGTGTGTGTGTATGCGACAGGAGCATATGTGTGTGTGTGCATGCGACAGGAGCGTGTGTGTGTGTGTGTGTGTGTGTGTGTGTGTGCATGCGACAGGAGCATGTGTGTGTGTGTGTGTGTGTGTGTGTGTGTGTGTGTGTGTGTGTGTGCGTGCATGCGACAGCATGTGTGTGTGTGTGTGTGTGTGTGTGTGCATGCGACAGGAGCATGAGTGTGTGTGTAAGTTGAGAGTAATAAGGCTTTAAAACGCATGCAGATGATAATATTTCATGAATATGAAGAACTGCAATGTCTGAGCGTGTCTGCGATAGAGATGATCATTAAAACACACAGATGTCATGTTTCAGTTTTCATTGGTGTGTTCACTGCTGTGAATGAGATGTGTAGGCTCCGCCCTCTCGGGTGGGGAGCAGCAGCTCATTTGCATTAAAGGAGCCACGCACAGAACAGCTCATTTCTCTTCAACCCCAAAATTGCCATTTTCAGAAATTATATAATTTCATAATAGGTGCCCTTTAAAAATGGATCAGTTCGGATAGAGGGTAAGAAAATAGTTTTTCTGCATATATATATAAAAATATTTGTGTTTTTTTCAACATCATAAGTGAACATCAAGGAACATATTAAAAATAATTTGATCCTTATGACATTCAAAAAGTTTAATCCTTCAACCCTCACATTTTACTCATCCACTACAAGGAAATATTCACAATATATAAAATTGGATGACTAGTAATTTCTGACAACTTAAGTCTGAAAAAACTGAGTTTCTAATTATTGGATCAAAAACCCACCGCATGTTATAACCTAGAATACTGTCTAACCCTCGATGGCTGCTCGGTCAAGCCCTCGTGGTCAGTGAGGAACCTGGGTGTGCTCTTTGATACCAATCTCTTGTTTGAAAGCCATGTTTCTAGCATCTGTAAAACTGCATTCTACCATCTTAAAAATATATCTAAATTACGGCACATGCTCTCAATGCAAAATGCTGAACAGTTAGTTAATGCGTTCATGAGCTCAAGGCTAGATTATTGCTCCGGCGTGATGACTCCGATCTTCAGTCAGATGGAACTGGACAAATATTCTGAATCTTCTGATCTAATATGACCTCTGACCTGTAATGTTGCATGAATCATAATCACACACTGTTTGTTCGTTGGCCAGAGGAGAACTGAGCGACTGAGCCTGGATTCTCCCAAGGGTTTTTTCTCCATCCTGTCTCCTGATGGAGTTTGGGTTCTTGTCACCTTCGCCTTTGGCTTGCTCTATATCACTGACCCCGCACTGACACTACATGAGAACTGACCTGAGCGGATGACATCACTGTCCAGCCCAGTCAAACTCTGCTGCATTATTCTCCTGCTATCACTGTGAAACTATCGGCACTGTAAAAAGTGCTGTATGAATAAAGGTGTCATGACTTAAACACAATGAGAGCAGTCAAGAGCAATAAACGCACACACACACACACACACACTCACAGTTTGCTGCAGGTCTGGGATCAGCACTCTGATGGTCAGCGAGCTGCACTGGGTGTCTGTCATGTGACTGGCCGGCCGTTCTGCTCGTATTGTCTCATAGACGACCTCCTCTCTGGAACTGTGTGAGCTGGATTCATGAGAAGAGTCCGAGAAACTCTGGGCCATCTCTTCCTCGCTGGACGTCGGGCTCCGCAGCATATTCAGCTGACACACACACACACACACACACACACACACACACACACACACACACGCATCAGATATGACTCAATCCTTGTTGATGTAAATTGTGTGTAAATCATAACAGTGGTTGTATTTTAGGGGTGGGAGTGGCATATTTTGAGTTTGTGTAATTGGGCTTGTTTAGTTGGTCAGTGGGCTAGTTTTGATTGGGTTTGTTATGCAGATCTGGCAACCCTGGTCTCTTCCAGTTTCTGCTAAAGGTTGGAGAATATAGGACACGACACAGTGGAGCGCTTCCAAATAAAGCGTTTCTAATTGGAGCTGTGCTGCAGATCTTTCTCTTTGCTCATGTAGTCTATTCATCTCCACACACACTCCTGCCATCATCATAACACAGCTGACCATACAGTCATAGAGGTCAAGGGCTGAGCAGATCTGACATGCCCTCCATTCGCCTCGTGAGGGAAGCAGAACATGGCTAGAACAGAACTATAGGCCAGATATACATGTAGGCCGAAAGAAGACGAAGAGTAGACTCAGATGTTATACTGAAACACACTGATATGAGGTAAGATACCGTGTGTAAGGGCTGGTGAACAGTCAGTCAACTATAATAAACCTGATCTGACATTTACATCTGTTTGCATAAATACTGTTACAATCAGCCACGTCAATAAACTATAGCCTCGAATCAGCCAAGAATGTTTACTATTGATCACAGTTGTTAACATTAACATCAATGAACAATGAAAACCAGTTATTCAGTTTACCTTAAAATCTCCAGTGCCCTTCTGTCTGTGTGTGAAGAGGAGAAGACGCTCTTCATCAGCCACCAGATTCCTAATAAATCCTTTATGTCACTCAAATCACTTGAAAAGAGCATCTGACCAATGCTTTCCTTTGAAAAAAACCCACGAATACTGTTCACAGTGTTCGGTGGAAAAGGCTCGTGCCAGTGAAGTTCTCTGAAAATCCGAGATGTGTGAGAAGTAGGTGAGATACTATTAAAATAAATGAAATCCAGAGTTGCTCCCGTTCAGTTCGGCCCCTCGTGACGCTCTGCTGCAAATACATAACTCTCTCACGCCTCAGGTGAATGTGTGGAGGTTATTTCAATAACAACAGAGCCACATTTAGAGCCACACAAGGCTTAAAGAGAAAGCTCGCTCAAGAAGGAAAATTCTGTCATCGTTTGAGAGAATGACCTACTCAGGACATGCCGTTATTTACAGATAAAGATAAACTGATATATTCCTCACAGAAATGTCTCGTTCAGAAAACCAGCTGAAGTCACACAGTGCCACTGGAGTCAAATATCACTGACATGATATAACTTAATCAAGCTGATGTTGCTGTGATATCTCTCAATATACACCAATCAGGCATAACATTAAGACCGGTGAATAACACTGCCGATCTCACCCATCCCGGGTGGGATATATTAGGCAGCAAGTGAACATTTTGTCTTCAGAGTTGATGTGTAAGAAGCAGGAAAAATGGGCAAGCGTAAGGATTTGAGCGAGTTTGACAAGGGCCAGATTGTGATGGCTAGACGACTGGGTCAGAGCATCTCCAAAAGTGCAGCTCTTGTGGGGTGTTCCCGGTCTGCAGTGGTCAGGATCTATCAAAAGTGCTCCAAGGAAGGAACAGTGGAGAACCGGCCACAGGGTCATGGGCGGCCCAGGCTCATTGATGCACGTGTGGAGCGAAGGCTGGCCCGTGTGGTCCGATCAAACAGACGAGCTACTGGAGCTCAAACTGCTCAAGAAGTTAATGCTGGTTCTGATAGAAAGGGCTCAGAATACACAGAGCATCGCAGTTTGTTGTGTATGGGGCGGCATAGCCGCTGACCAGTCAGGGTGCCCATGCTGACCCCTGACCCCGCCGAAAGCACCAACAGTGGCACGTGAGCATCAGAACTGGACCACGGAGCAATGGAAGAAGGTGGCCTGGTCTGATGATCACGTGTTCTTTTACATCACGCGGATGGCCGGGTGTGTGTGCGTGGCTTACCTGGGGAACACATGGCCCCAGGATGCACTATGGGAAGAAGGCGAGCCGGCGGAGGTGATGCTTTGGGCAATGTTCTGCTGGGAAACCTTGGGTCCGGCCATCCATGTGGATGTTCCTTTGACACGTCCCACCTACCTAAGCATTGCTGAGACCATGTACAGCCTCTCATGGAAAC
>CM040918.1:40357553-40387553 GCA_023029165.1 Gobiocypris rarus | reverse complement strand
TGAGGATGTGGTTTGGATTCTGGATTACGATCCGCCATCAGAATGAGGATTCCAGCGGCTGTCAATGCTCCTGCAGCATCCTCACTCCTTCTTCATGTGTACAGGCGTGACGTGAGGACACAAACACACGCTCCAGTCTCCCGCTCAGATCACACATCAGTACTGGATGGAAGAGGATCAGGCCATTCGAATTCCTGCAGTATCAGATAATCAAGTACCAGCCCAGCGAACAGGGAACGTTCTGCCAAGGTTCCCTCAACGTTATGAACAAATGCTCTTCCAGTAACGATAACAAAATGTTAAAGTTATCTGGCCTTTAATAATGTTCTCTAAACATTAGCACAAAAGCATCTTTCATGGAATAAATATTTCTGAAATGTTTTTTAAATGTTGCTACTTGTTTCCGAGAACATTCAAAAGTAACGTTCCCTTAACGTTCTCATAACCAAGAAAAAGCGATTTAAAAAAATATACAAAACTGGATGTTTAGAGCATTCATAATGGGAACATTGGGAACATATTTTTGTTATCTGGGATATATAATTACCTTCAGTTTATTTGACCAGTTGGGTTTGTGATGCACACATGGGTTGAAACAGCTCAGCAACATTTTTTGGCTTTACATAATTCAACTTTTCTATGCATTGAGGATGCGTTGCTTCCCTCTCCGTCCATCTGACTTCAGTAGCCAGTCCTCCTGCTCCTCTTCCTTTATCTGCAGTCGGTGTAAAAATAGTCGCTGGTGTGCAGGCGTGTAAATGGCGTGTTGTTCTGCGTGGGCTGTGTGTGTTTGTAGAGAGGGCACATATGCCAAACTCCACACACCCACACTGCACTCCTCATCTCCAGCTCCTCTTCCTCTGTTGATGAGTCAGGACCGATGCGGAGTCGAGCGTGGGCTGAGTCTGAGGATCAGGGCTTTCTGCCGGAGAGCCATCCGGAGATCATACATCCATGCTCCAATGCAACCAGAGAGAGAGTTTCCTTTCCTGGGTTCACCTGCACACACACACACACACACACACACACACACACACACACACACACACACACACTGCCCCTGCCCCTAAACCTACACATCACACACACACACACACACACACACACACACACACACACACACACACACACACACACACACACACACACACACACACATGTTGTGTTTCCATGTTTTATGGGGACATTCCATAGGCGTAATGCATTTTATACTGTACAAACCGTATTTTCTATCCCCCTACACTGCCCCTAAACCTACCCATCACACACACACACACACACACACACACACACACACACACACACACACACACACACACACACACACACACACACATACACACACACACACACAAACACACTGCCCCTGCCCCTAAACCTACCCATCACAGGAGACATACTGCATTTTTACTTTTTCAAAAAACATCACTTAGTGTGATTTATAAGATGTTTTCCTCATGGGGACCAAAAAAATGTCCCCACAAGGACAAAAATTTGGATATTGCCATCTTTGTGGGGACATTTTGTCCCCATACCGTAGGGATTACCAGTCCACACACACACACACACAGACACACACACACACACACACACACACACACACACACACACACACACACACACACACACACACACACACTCACACACACACACACACACACACACACACACACACACACACACACACACACACACTGAAAATAAGAGTACAACACAAAAACAAATGTATCATCTTCGCCGTCATGATGGTTCTATAACAACAGATCCTGTGGAAATAAGGAAGTTGGCTGTAGAGTTCTATTCACAATTGTATGCTTCTGAAAACTGTTGCTATGAAAGTGCTGACGATTTACTTAGTGATCTACCAAAGCTTGAGTCTGAGCAGAAAAAAGCTCTGGACAATGACATTACGTTTCAAGAGATTACAGAGGCAATGCAGCAGCTGTCCACGGATCCAGATCCCCGGGAATTGATGGATTGACTGCTGAGTTTTATAAGCATTTTTGCGGTGTTTTAGGAGAAGATGTTTATGAAGTACTGTCTGAATGTTGTCATAGTAAGATTTTTCCTGTAAGTTGTAATCGTGCTGTACTTTCATTACTTCCAAAAAAAGGAGATCTGGGACTTCTGAAAAATTGGAGACCGGTGTCATTACTGTGTGTTGACTACAAAATATTCTCAAAATGCTTAGCTAACAGACTTACATGTCATCTGGGTTTATTGGTGCAGAAGGAGCAGACATACTGCATTCCTGAAAGATCCATAATGGATAATATTTTTTAGTATGTGATGTTTTTGAAATTAGTCAGTCATGCAATTATGAAATTGGTGTTCTTTCTCTTGATCAAGAGAAAGCTTTTGATCGAGTTGACCATGGGTATCTCTATAATGTGTTACAGCATTTTGGTTTTGGTGACAAATTTATTTCATATATTCAATTGTTGTATTCAAATGCATTTGTTCTTGTAAAAGCTGGAGGTGGTTTAAGTGCACCGATACCTGTTTCTAGAGGAATTAGGCAGGGCTGTCCACTATCAGGACAGTTGTATAGTCTTGTCATTGAACCCCTTCTGTGTAGGTTATGGAGGAATCTTAATGGAGTTTTAATTCCAAATGGAGACATAAGGTCTATGGTGTCCGTATCGGCTTATGCCGATGATGTTACCGTTATTATAACAGGTCAGGATGATGTTACAGTTTTAAGTGAGAACATTGAACTATATGCAAAGGCATCCTCCGCTAGATTAAACTAGCTTCCTGGTGGTTTGAAATGGGGTAGGGAAGGACTTAAAGTTTTGGGTGTATTTTTAAGCAAAAATCAATTTCAGATGCAGAATTGGGAGGGAATGCTGGAGAAGGTGATTGCCCGATTGTCTAAATGGAAATGGCTATTACCACAGTTGTCATATAGAGGGCTTGTTTTGGTTGTTAATAACCTAACTGCCTCTACACTGTGGCACAGGAGGATTGTCATGGAACCACCTGATGAACTGATCTGCCGTATACAGAGAGCATTAGTGGACTTTTTCTGGAGTGGGCAGCACTGGATTCGGGCAGCAGCATTATATCTGCCTGTCCAGGAAGGAGGCCAGGGTTTGGTGGACGTGACGAGTCGTATCCGTGCCTTCAGGATACAAGCAGTGCAGAGGCTCCTGTACCACAAGGACTTGACCTGGGCCCCAACTGCTTGTGCTTTGCTACAGAAAGTAGGAGGACTGGGACTGGATAAACATTTATTCCTAATGGGACTGGAGGATTTGAGCTTGTCTGAGCTTACACCGTTTTACAGGTCAATGTTGCAGGTCTGGAGAACTGTTTTTAAAGTAGACCGGGACATTGATCCTCAAGGACATTGGGTTACTGAAGAGCCCTTGTTTTTCAATCCAGTGATACAGACAAGGATGTTGTCTTCTGTGAGTATACGGACAAGCTTACTAAGGAATAACATTGTAAAACTGGGGCACCTGTTGGATAATAATGGATGGAGATCAGCAGGGACTGTCAAAGAGGTGACAGGATTATGGTCACTAAGACTTGCAGCAAAGCTGATGGAGGAAATCTTTAATATAATTCCAAGCAGCTACAGAGAGATCATCATCGCAAGAAAGGAAAACGACGAGAAGGGATTCCCAAAGATAAAAATAAATATAGCGCCTGCAAATAACGAAGATCTGGAGGGTGTGGACACTGGAACAATCTTGTCTTTTGAGATTCCTCAAATTGAACTTTTTGAGTCTACATCAAAGAAGGCCATGTATCACACCCCAGTGAAGGTCATGCATCAGGACTCACTCAGGAGAGTAAACGCTTCTGGGTGGCCAGGACTGTTGACTTCAGACTTTCTCGTGAGGGACAGGTGGAGGGCCCTGTATAAGCCTCCGGTGGAGAAGCGTGCAGCGGATCTACAGTGGAGGATTATTCACAGGGCAATAGCTACAGACAGACATGTGGCACACTTGAATCCAGCAGTTTTGTGGGGAAGATGAGGATCTGGAACATTTGACTACAAAGACTACAAAGCCTTTTAAAACTTCTTGAGTACTGGTTCAGGAAATTTAATGAAGATTTTTCAGATAAAATGTTCATTGGAGGGTTAAAGTATGGGTTTTTGATGAGGAAGAAAGTGTGTTTATTAAATTATCTGATTGGGACTGCAAAATTGGCGGTGTGGAAAACCAGGAAAAACAAAGACTTACAATTTGCAAGTACAGACCCTGAAGTTATGTTTAGGAGATTAGTGGCTGGAAGGCTTAAAGTGGAGTATGCATATTATACAATTGTAAACAATGTCAGGAGTTTTCTTGAAATATGGTGTGTTAATGATGTTTTATGCAAAATGTATGATGATGTGATGGTTCTGAATTTTTGTTTTTTGTTATGTTTTTGTTATTGTTGTGTATATTTGTGGGTTTATATATATTTTATATTAATTTTATATATAATATATATTTATTATATATATTTTATATATAATATATATTTTGTGTTATGTTGGAGTAGTAATGTATGAGTTTTGAAATGTAAAAATTTAAGAATTATAAACCTCTCTCTCTCTCCCTCTCTCTCTCTCTCTCTCTCTCTCTCTCAGTCTCTCTCTCTCCTCTCTCTCCCTCCCTCTCTCTCTCTCTCTCTCTCAGTCTCTCTCTCTCTCTCTCTCTCTCTCTCTCAGTCTCTCTCTTTCCCTCTCTCTCTCTCTCTCTCTCTCTCGCTCCTCTCTCTCTCTCTCTCTCTCTCTCTCTCTCTCTCTCTCTCTCTCTCTCAGTCTCTCTCTCTCTCTCTCTCTCTCAGTCTCTCTCTCTCTCTCTCTCTCTCTCTCTCTCTCTCTCTCTCTCTCTCTCTCTCTCTCTCTCTCTCTCTCTCTCTCTCTCTCTCTCTCTCTCAGTCTCTCTCTCTCTCTCTCTCTCTCTCTCTCTCTCTCTCTCTCTCTCTCTCTCTCTCTCTCTCTCTCTCTCTCTCTCTCTCTCTCTCTCTCAGTCTCTCTCTCTCTCTCTCTCTCTCTCTCTCTCTCTCTCTCTCTCTCTCTCTCTCTCTCTCTCTCTCAGTCTCTCTCTCTCTCTCTCACTCTCTCTCTCTCTCTCTCTCTCCCTCCTCTCTCTCTCTCTCTCTCTCCTCCTCTCTCTCTCTCTCGCTCTCTCTCTCTCTTCATCTCGAGCCCCTCAGGGCTTGGAATCGTGTGTATATTAACTCCACTTTGCACAGTCGAGCCTCAAAAGGGGACAGCCAAATAAAGACATTCATTAACAGCCAGCTTTGCTAATCTTATTCTATCTAATATGATGTATTCTTCTAATTCCATTGCACCTCACTGGGGAATTTCAGAAGGAAGGCTGTTCTGAAATACTCTTTAATCTCCTTCTCCTAACTCAGGAAATGCCTGAACAACATTGATAAAGGACATACATCAGACAGAAAGGGAGTGTGTGCATGTTTGCATTAAAGAGACACTCTTTCTTTGTAAATAAACAAAAAGAGTAGCAATTAAGGCCTGTTAACACCAAGTATAATAACTCCAAAAACAGAAATACACTATATCTCCAAAAATATTGGGACGCCCAGATCCCAGAGTTCAGGTGTTCAATCCCTTCATGGCCACAGGTGTATAAATCAAGCACTAGGCATGCAGACGCTTCTACACACATTTGTGAGAGAATGGCTCGCTCTCAGGAGCTCAGTGAACTCAAGCGTGGGACCGGGATAGGTTGCCACCTGTGCAATAAGGCCATTCCTGACATTTCCTCACTACTAAATATTCCACACTCAACTGTTAGTGGGATTATAACAAAGAGGAAGCGATTGGGAACAACAGCAACTCAGCCACAAAGTGAAATCCCAGAGCGGGGTCAGCACATGCTGAGGGTCACAGTGCGCAGAAGTCACCAACTTTCTGCAGAGTCAATCGCTCCAGACCTCCAAACTCCTGTGGCCTTCAGATGAGCTCAAGAACAGTGCGGAGAGAGCTTCATGGAATGGGTTTCCATGGCCGAGCAGCTCATCCAAGCCTTACATAACCAAGAGCAATGCAAAGCGTGGGATGCAGTGGGGTAAAGCGCGCCACCACTGGACTCTAGAGCAGTGAGACGTGTTCTCTGAGTGACCAATCACGCTTCTCTGTCTGACCATCCCATGGACGAGTCTGGGTTTGGCGGTTGCCAGGGGAACGGGACTCGCCTGACTGCATTGTGCCAAGTGTAAAGTTTGGTGGAGGGGGGATTATGGGGTGGGGTTGTTTTTCAGGGGTTGGTCCCTTAGTTCCAGTGAAAGGAACTCTTAATGCTTCACCAAGACATTTTGGACAATTTCATGCTCCCAACTTTGTGGGATCAGTTTGTGGACGGCCCCTTCCTGTCCCAACATGACTGCGCTCCAGTGCACAAAGCGTCGCTCCATAAAGACATGGATGGGCGAGTTTGGTGTGGAGGAACTGGACTGGCCTGCACAGAGTCCTGACCTCATCCCGATAGAACACCTTTGGGATGAATTAGAGCAGAGACTGCGAGCCAGGCCTTCTCGTCCAACATCAGTGCCTGACCTCACAAATGTGCTTCTAGAAGAATGGGCAAAAATTCCCATAAACACACTCCTAATCTGTAATGAAGGGTCAACAGGAAGTGGATCCATTTGCAGCTTTATTTTGAGAGCAGAGAAACAGACAGGGACAAAGCAGTACCGTAAACCGGAACAGGCAATGGTCGAGGCAGGCAGCAAGGATCAGAGACGGGTCACAGGCAAGGGTCAAGACAGGCGGCAAACAATCACAATCCAAAGTACAGGCAAGGTTCAGGGCAGGCAGCAGAGGGTCACAGATGATAAACAGTCCCGGTAACAACAAGATATCAGTACACAGGGAAACGCTCAGAAATGACAACCGTAGCAAATCAAGACTTCGCAATGGTGTGATGCATGTGTGTGTCTTAAATAGGGTGTGTGATGCAGTGCAGGTGTGAGTGTAATCAGTCCTAGGAATGAGGGCCCATGGGAGTTGGAGTCCGAATGATCGTGCCTCAGTATTCCGGTGATGGCTCCCTCCGGCGGTCCAGAGGATGAACCGGAGAAGCGTTATTCATGACATAATCCTTGAGGAAAGCCTTCCCAGAAGAGCTGAAGCTGTTAGAGCTGCAAAAGGGTGGGCCGACTCCAAAAAATGATCTGTGGGGTATTTTGAGTCTTATATTACATCTTACATTATGTTACGGGCATTATAGGTCTCCTCTAAAGTTACAGTGATTAATAAAACTTTATTGTCATCAAAATGCATTTTTTTGCATTTGCATATTTAAAATGACAAATCTGCTCACATTCACAAACAGCCAAGTCTTCTATTACTTGTGCATTAAGGAAGTCAATGAGATATGACTTTTTAATGAAATGGAAATTATTTCTTTGCAGAGAAAACCAAACAAATCCCATTTTCCGATTAAACACTCTGAGATACAGTGGATTTAGTGCAAAACCTCCAGAATGTTTTGAAAATGATGAACATCATCTTGTCCTTCCCTGGAACATCTGACCGTCTACGGAGTCACTTATTTGATTATGACCCAGACATACTGCAGAATCTGAAATATATCCTAAGCCTTCTGGATATTTCAGCTTTATTCCCAGACGTTTGGACCTCAGTATTCGGCTGACGAAGCATCTGCGAGAGAGAGAGAGAGAGAGAGAGAGAGAGAGAGAGAGAGAGAGAGAGAGAGAGCGTCTCCAGAGAGTCTTCAGACTGTGTTCAAAGCTGTCAGAGATATAGAGCCAAACACTGCAATCTGTACAACATCCGTCCAGAGAGGAATCAAACCTCAGTCCTCTCCGTCACCTGTGCGTCTCTACGACTCTCTTCATTTACAATCCTATCAAAGATACATACATGTTCTGTATTGTTTCCCTCACCGGCTCCATCAGTCTCACAGCATTTCTGACAGCATCGTTTTACAGGTTTATGAAACCCAGGTGTTTTCCCCAGGGATACGAGGAACATTTGAGAGAAAATAAAGACTTTATAAAATGCATATACATTTAAAGTTGTCATGAAATGGAAATTCACCCCGTCTACTTGTAAAATGCACAGTCTAGGTCGAATTATTGATCTATGCATGTGTCATATTTAAATTAGTTTTGACCTGGTAATGTTTAATCAAGAAATCATAACTGGATCTTCTGGTGAAACGACAGTCTTCTCCCATGCTGGATAATCATTTTGTCTGCTTAAACCACACCCCTTTCTTTCAATCCACTGCTAGCTCGCATTCAGATCCGCCTTCTTTTTTGAGAGCCACGCCCACATCTCAACATCCAATCAAAAGTGTAAGCACTGAAGTCACGCCCTCCATTTCTTTCTTTCCGATTACACGTCCCTCAGATTCACATCACAATGCAAAAAAAAACATCTGTTATCATCATGTGGCAAATATCCAGAAATTATTATGGAATATTTCTGTGTTTATTCTTATTGATTTATCATTATTGTGTTAATAATCCTGAATCAGAATAACTTCATCTCTTCTCTGATGACGAGGGCGATCTGTCACTCACACGAGATCCACCAATAGCAAACCACACCCATCCAATCAATTTCCCACAGACACACTCAAGCCCCGCCCACATGTGCTCTTGTTCCTTAAGCGTTTACTGTGATGGAGGAGGAACAGAGAATATAAAGAATAAGAAGGATGAAGAATGGCCGCAGACAGGAAGACAGCTCCGATTCAGACAGGAAGTCACAGTTTCCTCGTCTGTCTGTCCTCTGGGATCTCCTGTCTCACACTCGGACCACAGTTAGTCTATATCCTTCTCCTCCTCCTCTTCTAATTACCAGTGTTAATTGGCAAAACTGCCATCCCATCCCATAATGCCCTCTGAGAGGCTGAGAGATGCGATGAAGGCAGCAGGTGTTCGGGGGATAAAAGCACATGGTGAACCTTTTCTGTCCTCTTCTGAAGCTGACCACATCAAAAGGCATTCACACACAGGTGCGTCCAGCAGCAAAGGTCATGTTCTCCGCAGCACAGGAGTCAAGTTTAGCCAGATTGTGACCTTTTCACCTCTGCATGACACTGGAAGCAGAAGCGGGTTCTGTTGCAACCATTGCAGAGGCACATGAGGATTTGAACTGATCACAGAAAGACACCCTTTATGGAACTTTATTTTTAAGACTGGGGTTGACATGCATTGTTTTTCTTCTGGTCAAGTATGCAAGTTTAACAGCTAGACCAGCTCTAAACCAGCTCTAAACCAGATCTAAACCAGCTCTACGCCAGATCTAAACCAGCTCTAAATCAGCTATACACCAGGTCTAAACCAGTTCTACACCAGCTCTACATCACATCTAAACCAGCTATAAACCAGATCTAAACCAGGTATAAACCAGATCTTAACCAACTCTACACTGGCTCTAAACCAGATCTAAACCAGCTCTACACCAGATCTAACCAGATCTAAACCAGCTCTACACTAGATCTAAACCGGCTCTAAACTGGCTCTAAACCAGCTCTAATCTGGCTCTAAACCAGATCTAAACCAGCTCTACACCAGATCTAACCAGATCTAAACCAACTCTACACCAGATCTAAACCGGCTCTAAACTGGCTCTAAACCAGCTCTAATCTGGCTCTAAACCAGATCTAAACCAGTTCTAAACCAGATCTAAACCAGATCTAAACCAGTTCTACACCAGGTCTAAACCAGCTCTAAACCCGCTCTAAACCAGATTTAAAACCAGCTTTACACACATCAGATATCAGCAACACATCTGCTGGTCAGCTTCAGTGTGTTCTCTATAGAACTCTTTTGTTTATGCCAATAAGGTTCTATATAAGGAGAAATACCTTAAATGATTGTATAATACTTTCATGCTTAAAGAGTAACTAAACCCCTGTTCACAGCCTAACTCCACCCACTGGCAATATTTGAAAAATGCTGGAAAAGTGGGCAGAGCCCAGCGGAGACAGGGTGAGCTCGTCCCAGGGGCTTGGTGAGCTCGTGCCAGGGGCGTGGTGAGCTCATGCCAGGGGCGTGGTGAGCTCGTGCCAGGGGCGTGGTGAGCTCGTGCCAGGGGCGTGGTGAGCACGTGCCAGGGGCGTGGTGAGCTCGTGCCAAGGCGTGGTGAGCTCGTGCCAGGGGCGTGGTGAGCTCGTGCCAGGGGCGTGGTGAGCTGGTGCCAGGGGCGTGGTGAGCTGGTGCCAGGGGCGTGGTGAGCTCGTGCCAGGGGCGTGGTGAGCTCGTGCCAGGGGCGTGGTGAGCTCGTGCCAAGGGCGTGGTGAGCTCGTGCCAGGGGCGTGGTGAGCTCGTGCCAGGGGCGTGGTGAGCTCGTGCCAGGGGCGTGGTGAGCTCGTGCCAGGGGCGTGGTGAGCTCGTGCCAAGGGCGTGGTGAGCTCGTGCCAAGGGCGTAGTGAGCTCTTGCCAGGGCGTGGTGAGCTCGTGCCAGGGGCGTGGTGAGCTCGTGCCAGGGGCGTGGTGAGCTCGTGCCAGGGGCGTGGTGAGCTCGTGCCAAGGGCGTGGTGAGATCGTGCCAGGGGCGTGGTGAGCTCGTGCCAGGGGCGTGGTGAGCTCGTGCCAGGGGCGTGGTGAGCTCGTGCCAGGGGCGTGGTGAGCACGTGCTAGGGCGTGGTGAGCTCGTGCCAGGCGTGGTGAGCTCGTGCCAGGGGCGTGGTGAGCTGGTGCCAGGGCGTGGTGAGCTGGTGCCAGGGGCGTGGTGAGCTGGTGCCAGGGGCGTGGTGAGCTCGTGCCAGGGGCGTGGTGAGCTCTTGCCAGGGGCGTGGTGAGCTCGTGCCAAGGGGCGTGGTGAGCTCGTGCCAGGGGCGTGGTGAGCTCTTGCCAGGGGCGTGGTGAGCTCGTGCCAAGGGGCGTGGTGAGCTCGTGCCAGGGGCGTGGTGAGCTCGTGCCAGGGCGTGGTGAGCTCGTGCCAAGGGCGTGGTGAGCTCGTGCCAGGGGCATGGTGAGCTCGTGCCAGGGGCGTGGTGAGCTCGTGCCAAGGGCGTGGTGAGCTTGTGCCAAGGGCGTGGTGAGCTTGTGTCAGGGGCGTGGTGAGCTCGTCCCAGGTGCGTGGTGAGCTCGTGCCAAGGGCGTGGTGAGCTCGTGTCAGGGGCGTGGTGAGCTCGTGTCAGGGGCGTTGTGAGCTTGTGCCAGGGGCGTGGTGAGCTCGTGCCAAGGGAGTGGTGAACTTGTGCCAGGGGCGTGGTGAGCTCGTGCCAAGGGCGTGGTGAGCTCGTGCCAGGGGCGTGGTGAGCTCTTGCCAGGGCGTGGTGAGCTTGTGCCAAGGGCGTGGTGAGCTTGTGCCAAGGGCGTGGTGAGCTCGTGCCAAGGGGCGTGGTGAGCTCGTGCCAAGGGGCGTGGTGAGCTCGTGTCAGGGCGTGGTGAGCTCGTGCCAGGGGCGTGGTGAGCTTGTGTCAGGGCGTGGTGAGCTCGTGCCAGGGGCGTGGTGAGCTCGTGTCAGGGGCGTGGTGAGCTCGTGCCAGGCGTGGTGAGCTTGTGCCAGGGGCGTGGTGAGCTCGTGCCAAGGGGCGTGGTGAGCTTGTGTCAGGGGCGTGGTGAGCTCGTGCCAAGGGCGTGGTGAGCTTGTGCCAGGGGCGTGGTGAGCTCGTGCCAAGGGGCGTGGTGAGCTCGTGCCAAGGGCGTGGTGAGCTCGTGCCAAGGGCGTGGTGAGCTCGTGCCAAGGACGTGGTGAGCTTGTGCCAGGGGCGTGGTAGTGAGCCGTTGGAAGAACCATCCTACGTCACGATGTACCACAACATCCAATAGGAAAATTCAACTGCAGTAGCCACCGTTCAACCTTAAGAGGGCAGCACTTTGGCGGTTTTACATCATATTTTATAGAATTAAAACACTTTATACTCAAATGTCAAAACTCTTACTTGAATCAATGAACAGCACTAATAAAGCCCCAGTCTTGCATATCATCAACTAAAAAAAGTTGTTCTAGGGTTTAGGTACCCTTTAAAGGGAACATAATATGCTCCTTTTCACAAGATGTGATATAAATCTCTGGTGTCCCAGAATGTGTGTGTGAAGTTTCAGCTCAAAATACCCACAGATCATTAGTTATAACATGTCAAATTTGCCTCTATTTGTGTGTGAGCAAAAACACTCAGTTTGTGCGTGTCCCTTTAAATGCAAATGAGCTGTTGCACCCCGCCCCCTTTCCAGAAATGGGCGGAGCTTCAGATACTCCATCAACAACAAAACAGGCCAATCTCACTCAGACAGATGTCAGGGATCAGAAGTTGTGGAGCAGCCGCACATGTTTGAGCCGGAGTGGACACAGATGAGAGACTCAGGAAGAGCTCCACACTGAACGCTGAGCGGATCATTGATGTAGCGTTAGCTGTGGAGTTACGCTGATCCGCTCATCGACTAGCATGTGCTGTTAATCTATAAACTGTTGTGTCAGTGCTCGTGTGGGAGCGTAACACGTCCGTCACCCGACTATACAATGCATAATAAATGTGTGTTTATGAATCACGCAGACGGGATCAAACTAACGGCACGGCTCTAGTCTCTGTGAATACAGTCAGAGACGATGCTAACGTTAGCCATATTAGCGTACAGCGTTCAGCTCATTCAGAAGGACATTAGCAAACATTCACAGAATATGAAGTCCATCCTCACTCGTTCTGATATGAAGTCCTTCAGAAACTTCTCAAATCCAGCGTTACTGACCCTCGTTGGTGAAGCAGTCGTGCGTACAATGATTTGCTCAAATATAAAACATTTTCCCGCCATTCTCAGGCTCATTCCCTTCATAAATGAGCTCCCCCCGGTGTCCTCAGCGGCTCTGATGCCGGAGTCTATGAGACTCGTGTGTTCGCTGCTTCATCAACACAATATTAGTGATGTCTGTGGCGCACACACTGTAATACTCGAGCGCTGAGACAGCGAGGAAACAGAAATGGCGTCTGTGCTTCTCACTCAGGGGCATGTCTATGCTAAAGGGCCAATCAGCAGCAGGCATGGGCGGGGCTTCCCTACTCTTACACAGGAGTAGAGGGAAATATGAGAGACTGATAATGATTGATGGGGATTATAACACAAGTATTGGGTGGACCATTATAGCCTGGTTGTGTACAAACACTGTGTGTGTGTGTGTGTGTGTGTGTGTGTGTGTGTGTGTGTGTTTGTCTTTGAGAATACGGAAGCATATGTAACTCTCTTTACCATCATAGAGTTAGCTCACAGCTGAATCCCAGTGAGGGAATGGAACTGGAAGTTCCTCAGACACGTATCCGCACAAGGGGACTCCTTTCCTTTTTCCCAGGATGCACTGCGCTCAGAACAGCCAGGAAATGTCTTTCATCTTTATAGGCTGACCTCGTCTACAGCCACAGGAACTCCTCATGAAAGCAAACACTCATTCAAAACTGAAGCTGAATAACACGTGACCTGAAGACTGCAGACTCTCGGGTTATCAGAGCATAACAGGGAAGTAGATGAACCGCAGGAAGCTGACCATCAGAAACAGGAAGTGACGGATCTAGGGAGAAGGAAAATGCAGAAGACATCACAGCGGACGGAGAGCATTTGATCCAGCTTCCTCAGAGAGGTCAAAGGCCAAGCCCTGAGGGGTCAAACAGCACTACAGTACTGGTCATTTATCAGGGTTCATAAACACTAACCCACCGCAGCGCTAGCAGACCGACACTCATGCTCAACACACTGACATTTCATTCATGGACAAAATATAAATATATCATAAGCTAAAGAAATGTAAGGAAACGCTGGTACAAATACCATTATATTATATTATATTATATTATATTATATTATATTATATTATATTATATTATATTATATTATATTATATTAATTTCCAGACTTAAAATTCATTTTGGCAAATGTCAAATGTGTTATTTTGGATAATATAATTTATTTGTATAAATTTTTTACATTTATACTCACATACACACACACACACACACACACACACACACACACACACACACACACGCACGTTTGTTTTTGTGAAATGTGGGGACATTCCATAGGCGTAATGCATTTTATACTGTACAAACCGTATTTTCTATCCCCCTACACTGCCCCTGCCCCTAAACCTACCCATCACACACACACACACACACACACACACACACACACACACACACACACACACACACACACACACACACACACACACTACCCATCACAGGAGACATGCTGCATTTTTACATTTTCAAAAAACATCACTTAGTGTGATTTATAAGATGTTTTCTCATGGGGACCAAAAATGTCCCCACAAGGACAAGGATTTTGGATATTGCCATCTTTGTGGGGACATTTTGTCCCCATACAGTAGGGATTACCAGTCCACACACACACACACACACACACACACACACACACACACACACACACACACACACACACACACACACACACACACACTACCCATCACAGGAGACATGCTGCATTTTACATTTTCAAAAAACATCACTTAGTGTGATTTATAAGATGTTTTCCTCATGGGGACCAAAAAATGTCCCCACAAGGACAAGGATTTTGGATATTGCCATCTTTGTGGGGACATTTTGTCCCCATACCGTAGGGATTACCAGTCCACACACACACACACACACACACACTATCTCACTCACTCACACACACTCTCTCTCACACACTCTCTCTCACACACACACACACGCACGCACGCACGCACGCACGCACGCACGCACGACGCATACACACACACACACACACACACACACACACACACACACACACACACACCCCTAAACCTACACAAGTAGGAAATTGTCATTTAGGCCAACAAGCAGAAATAGTTACAAAAAAACATATTGCAATATAGTGTGTGTGTGTGTGTGTGTGTGTGTGTGTGTGTGTGTGTGTGTGTGTGTGTGTGTGTGTGTGTGTGTGTGTGTGTGTGTGTGTGTGTGTGTGTGTGTGTGAAATATCAGGACACAAATGTGTATAATGACATGGGTATGACACAGGTATTACAAAAAGAGGGTGAAATATGAGGACGTTCCCCATTTCCTCACTTTTCAAAATGCTTATAAATCACACAGGATGAGGTTTTTATCACAGAAAGTAAACTGCGCAGTCTCCTGTGATGGGTAGTGTGTGTGTGTGTGTGTGTGTGTGTGCGTGTGTGTGTGTGTGAGCCCACGCATCGCTCCGTCTTCATCAGAGGCTGTGGAGAGGTCACGCAGTGAGTCTGTGAAACACCATCAGGGGCTCCATGAGAGGAGGAGCCAAGGGTTTGTTCTCTGAATAAGGAAGAGATGTACTACACATATTAAATTACATGAACAGAACTCTATAGATATCGTTTCCCCAATACAGTTACAGAAGGTCAGCTGTGTGTGGCTAGCCACTCGCAGGACTGTTATGAATATGAGCATAACTTTCATTATCATATATGGTATTCTGAGATGACTGTAAGAGAAGATGACACAGCGAAACACACACTGCACTGCAGCGGAGCGGCCAGCAGGAGGAGCAACACATCTGAAGCGCGGACACACCATCTGGTTACACTTCACTTTAATGCATCCTGTAATTATACACATAAGTACTGAGTAATATTAATTAACAACATTTAGGGTTAGGGTTTGGTTGAGGGTTAGTTGCGTATAATGATGCATCATTTACTGTTATTTCAACTGTAAGTAACAACCACACGGCAGAGCATTTTGTTTGCAGTGACTCACATTAGCCATGCATTCTGAATGCAACATTGGTATTGCTAATATTTAATTACGGTGTCAAATGTGTTAACAGAGTGAAAGTAATGTATATTGTTCCCTGTCTTCCCATGTTCATCCTCACTCAAACAGGCGAGTGTGTTGAGGCCCAAAGACTTTTGCAATCTCACTGTGAATCTTTCTACATAAATGTCAACAGTCGACAATGAATTTGTAACACTGGAATATGTAGAAATGATGTGTGTGTGTGGGTTTGATCTGGTTTAATGTGTGTGTGTTTCGTCATCCATCATTGCAGTTTTGGGTAATCGAGCACATTTGCTCAGTCTGACCACATTATGCCCAAGCAGAGACCCACGCATCACAGCTCTCAGTTCCTCATCAGGACAAAGAGAACACCTTCCTTTGAGTAGATCAGAGACTATCATCTCTATGAGACGAGCTGATGCATTAATACATCCTCATTCAAACATACACCTTCACATGGCACACTAAAATGTGCAATGTGCAAAATACTACTGTGTTATATCTTAATATACATTTTGGTAAATGCAATATATTTTACACACTCTATGAGTAACTGAGCTACGCTCTCTCAGTAGAGTATGAGCAGACGGTTAGGGTCGGGTCAGTGGGAGAAGCTGACCTGTAGTTGTAGAGTTACTGATAGCTGAATGTCTGTTAGGAGCATCAGAATAAAGTCTACTAATACTCTAATGACCTGTTACTCAGTTAGTAGAGCATCTGAAGTGCAGGACTGAATTGATACAAAACACACGTGTGTTTCTGTTTGAGTTAGTTTGCTCAGGATAAAAAAAACTGCAGAATTATCAGCTGACAAACATATGCTGTAAGAATGTTTTGCTAACATTCCCATTAAGTTATGAATGTCCAGTTTTTTCTTGGTTATGTTTGTTATGGTTATTTGAATGTTCTCTGATTGTTGCGTTTGAATCTCTGGACGATCTGAAAGAAGTAGTAACATTTAAGAAACGTCCCAGGAATGATGTATAGGTAATGTTTTTCTGCTAACGTTCTGGGAACATATAACGTTGAACGAACGTTCTATTAACGTTACTGGAAGAACATTGAACGCTGGAACAGGCGATACACATCTTTCAGATCAGTGAATGTTTATCAGACGTGCATTTGATGCTTCACGCAACTCTGGCTGTTTCTGCTGGTGGGAAGAAAAAAATAAAAGAGGAAACATTAAAACAAAGCACTTCTTATTCCTGCCAGTCATGAGACGCGCGGCGCTTGACATGACGCATTGTGGAGTAATGCTTCAGCCTCTGGAAACACAGCATTCCAGCTCAAACCCGGTGGAAGGAGGCGGTAAATGGCCATAATGTGTTTCTTGTGACAAAACCTTCTGCTTGTTAGTGAGGGAGTGGACTGAGCTTCTCGACAGCACACACACAAACACACACTGTTTCTAATAACAACAGCAGCCGAGACGTTTCAGAGGCTGAATAACCTCAGAAATCGGGTCAAAGTTCACAGTAATAAAGATGTCAGAGGTTTAACAGGCCAGAGCAGAAGAAAGCCAGTGTTACAGACTGTGAATGAATGCAGCGTAACATCTAACTCAGAGTAACACATCTTACACGCCCGGTCAAGCCCTCGTGGTCAGTGAGGAACCTGGGTGTGCTCTTTGATACCAATCTCTCGTTTGAAAGCCATGTTTCTAGCATCTGTAAAACTGCATTCTACCATCTTAAAAATATATCTAAATTACGGCACATGCTCTCAATGCTGAACAGTTAATACATGCGTTCATGAGCTCAAGGCTAGATTATTGTAATGCTCTACTGGGTGGTTGCCCTGCTCGCTTAATAAATAAACTCCAGCTGGTCCAAAACGCAGCAGCTCGAGTTCTTACTAGAACCAGGAAGTATGAACACATTAGCCCGGTTCTGTCAACACTGCACTGGCTCCCTATTAAACATCGCATACATTTTAAAATCTTGCTTATTACTTACAAAGCACTAAATGGTTTATCTGCCCAGTACTTGAGTGAGCTCTTAACACATTATACTCCATCACGTCTACTGCGCTCTCTAAACTCTGACCTGCTGATAATACCTAGAATATCAAAATCAACTGCAGGCGGTCGATCCTTTTCCTATTTAGCTCCTAAACTCTGGAACAGTCTTCCTAGCATTGTTCGGGAAGTAAATCTAGACTAAAAACACATCTCTTTACTATGGCATACACACAGAACATTATCAGTTTATGTTATTCCGATCAGTAAATGATTTTTAGGCTGCATTCTAGTGTGTGATCGCAGGTGTGTGTAACACCTGATGTATGGCATCTGATGTTAGTCTCTCTGTTGTGTGTGTGTGTGTGTGTGTGTGTGGACTGCATCCTTAAGGGTCAGAGAGACCGTGTCTAATAGACTCTCTCCTTCACTTTCCCTATTATTCCCTGATTTTCCTGTTATCACCGTTGACTGGACTCAGATCTGAGGCTGGGACAGACATCAGACGCTTGACCCGGCGGTCGGTCAGAGGTCACGCAGGGGTCAAACCGGTGCTCTGAAGCGCGATCGGGTGTCTGTTTCTGCTCAGACGCTCTTCAGACGGGAGAGAAAAATCACAAATCATAGCAGAAAACATCTGAGACAGAAGCTGATACTGTAAATGATTGAGCGCTCTGGTCCAGAAGGATCTGCGGGATCGGATCCGCTCTCATCGTGTAACGCTCAGTGTGATCACAGCTCCAGTTCTATTTATAGTGAAGCGAGTGTGTGGGAGCAGACGGAGAGAGAGGAGATCACAGAGCGAGGGTGTTCAGTCAAACCTCCTGTCATGAATCCGCTGGGATCACCTCTTCCCTCTCTGCTGTGATCAGTTCTGATTGGTTCAGGGGTTTCGAGCCTTTGTGTGTAGCCACCGTCTGTTGTCTCGCTGTTGTGAGTTTGTGTTCAACTTTAGTTCATAGTTCAGGTCGAGTCAAGCTTGGTTCATGTTTGTTAATAAACTGCCCCTTCAGTGACATTATTACAATGCCTAGTTAGAAAAACAGGCACATGAAGCAAAACAGGAAGTCATGATAGGATCACTTCCTCCCTGAGAGTGTGAGCTGGAGCGTGACTGAAGGAATGATCAGAGAGATGAGGTTTCTATCAGAGTTGCTGTTCCCTCCTGTGTGTGTGTGTGTGTGTAGATGTTTCCTCATGGGGACCAAAAAAAATGTCCCCATAAAACAAAAAAATTTGGATGTACCATCTTTGAGGACATTTGTCCCCCATACCGTAAGATTACCAGTCCACACACACACACACACACACACACACACACACACACACACACACACACACACACACACACACACACACACACACTCAACACTCACACTAGGGACTTAAATTACTCTCATTATCACAATCTCATGATCCATCAGAGCGCATGCATGAACACACACACACACACACACACACACACACACACACACGCGCGCATACACACACACACACACACACACACACACTATCTGCAGTGCTACATCAACAGACTGTAAACATCCTGAACATGACATACCTGAGGCATGCGCTTCATTCCAGCACGAGGGAATCACACACGGGAATCTTACAACATGCATTTTTTTTAATCTGGGATATTATAATAAACATTTCACTTGAGACTCATGACAGACGTGAGAGAGCAGACTGTGAAATACTGCCCTATATTAACAGGAAACTCGTGTCATTAAGATAATTATGATCCGGCTGAGAATGAGCGAGAGGTGAGATCTGCAGTAACACACACACACACACACACACACACACACACACACACACACACACACACACACACACCTACACACACACACACATGTTGTGTTTCCATGTTTTATGGGGACATTCCATAGGCGTAATGCATTTTATACTGAACAAACCGTATTTTCTATCCCCCTACACTGCCCCTGCCCCTAAACCTACCCATCACACACACACACACACACACACACACACACACACACACACACACACACACACACATGTTGTGTTTCCATGTTTTATGGGGACATTCCATAGGCGTAATGCATTT
This sequence comes from Gobiocypris rarus, assembly GCA_023029165.1. Classification (NCBI taxonomy): domain Eukaryota; kingdom Metazoa; phylum Chordata; class Actinopteri; order Cypriniformes; family Gobionidae; genus Gobiocypris; species Gobiocypris rarus. The sequence goes on along the minus strand of CM040918.1, from coordinate 40,367,851 downwards.
TATACTGTACAAACCGTATTTTCTATCCCCCTACACTGCCCCTGCCCCTAAACCTACCCATCACAGGAGACATGCTGCATTATTACTTTTTCAAAAAACATCACTTAGTGTGATTTATAAGATGTTTTCCTCATGGGGACCAAAAAAATGTCCCCATAAGGACAAAAATTTGATATTGCCATCTTTGTGGGGACATTTTGTCCCCATACCGTAGGGATTACCAGTCCACACACACACACACACACACACACACACACACACACACACACACACACACACACACACACACACACACACACACACACACACACACCCTCTCCTCAACACACTCTTCCCTCTTCCTCCTCATTACACAATACACACACTCTCATACACTATAACACACACTTCCTCATACACACACTCTTCCTCCTCATACACACACTCTTCCTCCTCATACACACTCTTCCTCCTCATACACACTCTTCCTCCTCTTACACACACTCTTCCTCCTCTTACACACTCTTCCTCCTCATACACTCTTCCTCCATACACACACTCTTCCTCCTCATACACACACTCTTCCTCCTCACACACACTCTTCCTCCTCATACACACACTCTTCCTCCTCATACACACTCTTTCTCCTCATACATCTTCCTCCTACACACTCTTCCTCCTCATACACACACTCTTCCTCCTCATACACACACTCTTCCTCATACACACACTCTTCCTCCTCATACACTCTTCTCCTCTTACACACACTCTTCCTCCTCATACACACTCTTCCTCCTCATACACACACTCTTCCTCCTCATACACACACTCTTCCTCCTCATACACACACTCTTCCTCCTCATACACACACTCTTCCTCCTCCTCACACACACTCTTCCTCCTCATACACACACTCTTCCTCCTCATACACACACTCTTCCTCCTCATACACACACTCTTCCTCCTCATACACACACTCTTCCTCCTCATACACACACTCTTCCTCCTCTTACACACTCTTCCTCCTCATACACACACTCTTCCTCCTCATACACACACTCTTCCTCCTCATACACACACTCTTCCTCCTTACACACACTCTTCCTCCTCATACACACACTCTTCCTCCTCATACACACACTCTTTCCTCCTCATACACACTCTTCCTCCTCTTACACACACTCTTCCTCCTCATACACACACTCTTCCTCCTCACACACACTCTTCCTCCTCCTTACACACACTCTTCCTCCTACACACACTCTTCCTCCTCATACACACTCTTCCTCCTCATACACACACTCTTCCTCCTCTTACACACACTCTTCCTCCTCTTACACACACTCTTCCTCCTCATACACACACACTCTTCCTCCTCATACACTCTTCCTCCTCATACACACTCTTCCTCCTCATACACACACTCTTCCTCCTCATACACACTCTTCCTCCTCACACACACTCTTCCTCCTCATACACACTCTTCCTCCTCTTACACACACTCTTCCTCCTCTTACACACACTCTTCCTCCTCATACACACACACTCTTCCTCCTCTTACACACACTCTTCCTCCTCATACACACACTCTTCCTCCTCATACACACACTCTTCCTCCTCATACACACACTCTTCCTCCTCTTACACACACTCTTCCTCCTCATACACACACTCTTCCTCCTCACACACACTCTTCCTCCTCATACACACACTCTTCCTCCTCATACACACACTCTTCCTCCTCATACACACACTCTTCCTCCTCTTACACACACTCTTCCTCCTCATACACACTCTTCCTCCTCATACACACTCTTCCTCCTCATACACACACTCTTCCTCCTCATACACACACTCTTCCTCCTCTTACACACACTCTTCCTCCTCTTACACACTCTCTTTCTCCTCATACACACACTCTTCCTCCTCACACACACTCTTCCTCCTCATACACACACTCTTCCTCCTCATACACACACTCTTCCTCCTCTTACACACACTCTTCCTCCTCATACACACTCTTCCTCCTCATACACACACTCTTCCTCCTCACACACACTCTTCCTCCTCATCACACTCTTCCTCCTCTTACACACACTCTTCCTCCTCATACACACACTCTTCCTCCTCATACACACACTCTTCCTCCTCATACACACACTCTTCCTCCTCATACACACACTCTTCCTCCTCATACACACACTCTTCCTCCTCATACACACACTCTTCCTCCTCATACACACACTCTTCCTCCTCACACACACTCTCTCCTCCTTACACACACTCTTCCTCCTCTTACACACACTCTTCCTCCTCTTACACACACTCTTCCTCCTCATACACACACTCTTCCTCCTCATACACACACTCTTCCTCCTCATACACACACTCTTCCTCCTCTTACACACACTCTTCCTCCTCATACACACACTCTTCCTCCTCATACACACACTCTTCCTCCTCATACACTCTCTTCCTCCTCATACACACTCTTCCTCCTCATACACACACTCTTCCTCCTCATACACACACTCTTCCTCCTCATACACACTCTTCCTCCTCTACACACACTCTTCCTCCTCATACACACACTCTTCCTCCTCATACACACACTCTTCCTCCATACACACACTCTTCCTCCTCATACACACTCTTCCTCCTCTTACACACACTCTTCCTCCTCATACACACACTCTTCCTCCTCATACACACACTCTTCCTCCTCATACACACTCTTCCTCCTCATACACACTCTTCCTCCTCATACACACTCTCTTCCTCCTCATACACACACTCTTCCTCCTCATACACACACTCTTCCTCCTCTTACACACACTCTTCCTCCTCATACACACTCTTCCTCCTCATACACACACTCTTCCTCCTCTTACACACACTCTTCCTCCTCATACACACACTCTTCCTCCTCATACACACTCTTCCTCCTCATACACACACTCTTCCTCCTCACACACTCTTCCTCCTCATACACACACTCTTCCTCCTCATACACACACTCTTCCTCCTCATACACACACTCTTCCTCCTCTTACACACACTCTTCCTCCTCATACACACACTCTTCTCCTCATACACACTCTTCCTCCTCTTACACTCTTCCTCCTCATACACACACTCTTCCTCCTCACACACTCTTCCTCCTCATACACACACTCTTCCTCCTCATACACACACTCTACCTCCTCATACACACACTCTTCCTCCTCATACACACACTCTTCCTCCTCATACACACACTCTTCCTCCTCTTACACACTCTCTTTCTCCTCATACACACACTCTTCCTCCTCACACACACTCTTCCTCCTCATACACACACTCTTCCTCCTCATACATACACTCTTCCTCCTCTTACACACACTCTTCCTCCTCTTACACACTCTTCCTCCTCATACACACACTCTTCCTCCTCATACACACACTCTTCCTCCTCATACACACACTCTTCCTCCTCATACACACTCTTCCTCCTCATACACACACTCTTTCTCCTCATACACACTCTTCCTCCTCATACACACACTCTTCCTCCTCTTACACACACTCTTCCTCCTCATACACACACTCTTCCTCCTCTTACACACACTCTTCCTCCTCATACACACACTCTTCCTCCTCACACACACTCTTTCTCCTCATACACACTCTTCCTCCTCACACACACTCTTCCTCCTCACACACACTCTTTTCTCCTCATACACACTCTTCCTCCTCACACACACTCTTTCTCCTCATACACACACTCTTCCTCCTCACACACACTCTTCCTCCTCATACACACACTCCTCCTCATACATACACTCTTCCTCCTCTTACACACACTCTTCCTCCTCTTACACACTCTTCCTCCTCATACACACACTCTTCCTCCTCATACACACACTCTTCCTCCTCATACACACACTCTTCCTCCTCATACACACTCTTCCTCCTCATACACACACTCTTTCTCCTCATACACACACTCTTCCTCCTCATACACACACTCTTCCTCCTCATACACACACTCTTCCTCCTCATACACACACTCTTCCTCCTCTTACACACACTCTTCCTCCTCATACACACACTCTTCCTCCTCACACACTCTTTCTCCTCATACACACACTCTTCCTCCTCACACACACTCTTCCTCCTCATACACACACTCTTCCTCCTCATACACACACTCTTCCTCCTCTTACACACTCTTCCTCCTCTTACACACACTCTTCCTCCTCACACACACTCTTCCTCCTCACACACACTCTTCCTCCTCATTCATACATACACTCTTCCTCCTCTTACACACACTCTTCCTCCTCTTACACACTCTTCCTCCTCATACACACTCTTCCTCCTCATACACACACTCTTCCTCCTCTTACACACACTCTTCCTCCTCTCATACACACACTCTTACACACACTCTTCCTCCTCTTACACACTCTTCCTCCTCTTACACACACTCTTCCTCCTCTTACACACTCTTCCTCCTCTTACACACACTCTTCCTCCTCTCCTCTTACACACACTCTTCCTCCTCTTACACACACTCTTCCTCCTCATACACACACTCTTCCTCCTCCTTCACACACTCTTCCTCCTCATACACACACTCTTCCTCCTCATACACACACTCTTCCTCCTCATACACACACTCTTCCTCCTCATACACACACTCTTCCTCCTCATACACACACTCTTCCTCCTCTTACACACACTCTTCCTCCTCATACACACTCTTCCTCCTCTTACACACACTCTTCCTCCTCACACACACTCTTCCTCCTCACACACACTCTTCCTCCTCATACACACACTCTTCCTCCTCTTACACACACTCTTCCTCCTCATACACACACTCTTCCTCCTCATACACACACTCTTCCTCCTCTTACACACACTCTTCCTCCTCATACACACACTCTTCCTCCTCATACACACTCTTCCTCCTCTTACACACACTCTTCTTCCTCCTCACACACACTCTTCCTCCTCACACACTCTTCCTCCTCATACACACACTCTTCCTCCTCTTACACACACTCTTCCTCCTCACACACACTCTTCCTCCTCATACACACACTCTTCCTCCTCATACACACACTCTTCCTCCTCATACACACACTCTTCCTCTGTCAGAGCCTGTTATATAGCCTTTAATCTCTCTCAGATTTAAAGTTGGCATTAAAACAGAAGCTGTACTCGTCTTTTCCTCCCTACTGTGCCGTGTATCGAGGAACAGAGCACATGTGGGCGGGGCTTGAGTGTGTGTGTGGGGAGGAGATTGGAGGGGTGTGGTTTGCTATTGGCTGATCTCATGTGAGTGACAGGTGGCCCCGCCCTCATCATCAGAGAAGAATTCAAGATTATTAAAACAATAACGATGTGCACCAATAAATGAGTTTGAATATAAACTGCTATATTCTGTCAGTTTTAATGTCGTGGTGACTTTAAAACGTTCTAATATACAGAGAAACATGAGTGTGTGTTCATGCTACAGATTTTAAAGTGTTTGTATGTTTACATCTGTGAGCAGATTATTAACATCTGAGCAAATGCAGCTACACTGTAAACACTGCCAGACGCTGCGTTCCAGCAGTAAAACACACACACACACACACACACACACACACACACACACACACACACACACACACACAGCAGAGCCATTAACCTCTTCTGTAAAGGAGAAAGTCGTCTAATGACAGGCCTGCACACCGGGATCTGCACTGATCGCTATAAAAACACTCCATATTCCATTTTAATGGGAGGAATGACGATATGGAAAATCTCTAGTGAGATACTGTGTTCATGGCAGAGGCGTGTGAATCGGCGGATCTGAGGACTGTGAACACATTGTGCCGCTCTCTCTCTTTCATTACTGCATGTTAGAATGCTGTTCCACTGCAATTAGCATCTTAGTCACACTGCGACAGACTATTTTGGTCTCCGTCCCCCGTTCTCTCCTCTTCTCCACATCCATTTCTCTCTCCTGATGTCCTTCATTCCTAAAGGCTCCTTTCTGTTGATCTCTACACAACATCATGATTCCATATCTCTCTTCCTTCCTCACCAAAGCGTTTCTTCTTACACTGGATCCTGATGTGATGCAATGAAGCAATAGCGGGTCTTTATTCCATTTAACCGTGAGTTAGCCATTTCATTTTAGAATATTTCATTATTGCAGTGCACTTTAGCATAATATACCAGGACCCAATATAGCAGGACCCAAGGTTTCCCAGCAGAACATTGGCCAAAGCATCACCTCCGCCGGCTCGCCTTCTTCCCATAGTGCATCCTGGGGCCATGTGTTCCCCAGGTAAGCCACGCACACACACCCGGCCATCCACGTGATGTAAAAGAACACGTGATCATCAGACCAGGCCACCTTCTTCCATTGCTCCGTGGTCCAGTTCTGATGCTCACGTGCCACTGTTGGTGCTTTCGGCGGGGTCAGGGGTCAGCATGGGCACCCGCCCCATACGCAACAAACTGCGATGCTCTGTGTATTCTGAGCCCTTTCTATCAGAACCAGCATTAACTTCTTGAGCAGTTTGAGCTCCAGTAGCTCGTCTGTTTGATCGGACCACACGGGCCAGCCTTCGCTCCACACGTGCATCAATGAGCCTGGGCCGCCCATGACCCTGTGGCCGGTTCTCCACTGTTCCTTCCTTGGGGCACTTTTGATAGATCCTGACCACTGCAGACCGGGAACACCCCACAAGAGCTGCAGTTTTGGAGATGCTCTGACCCAGTCGTCTAGCCATCACAATCTGGCCCTTGTCAAACTCGCTCAAATCCTTACGCTTGCCCATTTTTCCTGCTTCTAACACATCAACTCTGAGGACAAAATGTTCACTTGCTGCCTAATATATCCCACCCACTAACAGGAGCCATGAGGAAGAGATCATCAGTGTTACGGTCATAATGTTATGCCTGATCAGTGTATGTTTTTAGCAGGCCTTTAGTTTCCAAAGCGATGCCAGAGCAGATAAACGGCTTCAATGTCTTTGCCAGTGTGAAATCCTCAGCGATGGCTGATTATTGCCCTCCGGTGTGAACAAGAGTGACTTTAACACTTTTAAACAAAAGAGTTTTTATTACAGATGGACAAAAGTGATGTCCAGTCTAAAACCCTTTATTCACATAGATTGTGTAGTCATATTGTGTAGTTGCTTAGAGTCGATTGTATAATAACTAAATGAAACATGATGAATTGTACGAATTTAACACATGCAAAGAACCATCCAGATATTAATAACTGATTATGTTGTACTCAATCTTTGCTTTTTCCATGGATTTTTTGTTTTGTACATAATACAATAAAACCTTTAAAACACCTTAACCAAGGTTAATGTTTTATTATTCCCTCATATTTAAAAATCTAAAATATTTTCCTCATATTTTGATGGTTTAACTGAACTTGTAAGGTCATTCAAATCAAACATCCCCTCCAGACGACATCACTTTTGGCCACTACAAAGACACTGCCTCAGATTGTTAAGTACAATCAACTTAATTACATTAAACTGACTTTAAACAGTGATTTGAAGCTTGTATAACTTATAAAAAAAAAGAGTTAATGTTATGTTGTGTTGACTTGTGTACTTTGTCCCAAATGTTTCCAAGAATGTTTAAATCCAGAGAAATACGTGATTTTCCCCAGGACACGCCCCTATCAGTGACATCATCCGGTGTTATTGTAACCATGGCAACACCAGCGGCGCTTTAATATCTGCTGTGTTTATGAGACACTGTTTTGATCATTGATGGACAGAAACTCATCATTGTTCTCCAGCTCAACACAGTTAGTCTGATTGTGTAAATCTGCTGTTCTTGATTTACCGCACAGAGTGCCATGTTTTACCGCCTAATAAGATCTCGCTCACTGCAGTGTGAACATGTGTCTCATAGGAGCATTATAACATCACTTTAACACACTCACATGTGTGTGATATGATCAAACAGCGCTGCGTTACACACACACACATGAGCGGAAGAAGCGCTCGCGGCAGAATACAAGCTCCGCCCCCTCAAGAGTCAAGACACGCCCCTGTTCTGAATAAGAGTAAGAGCCAGGTGAAAACATACGTTGTCATAACTTGCTGATCATATAGTTGGTACAGTATAGATTCACACAGCATTCTCTCCTCAGAGTCTAAGTTTGTCCGTCTCTGAGTGTGAATCGTCTGTCAATGATCATGAGCTGTGTTTGCACACACTCCTCCTGACCGCTCCCGTTTGAGCGTTAGCTTAGCAGGCGGCGTCTCTCTCAGACTCTTGTGACATTACACACTCAGAGCATGTGTACATATTAGCTTACTAGTGTCAGATTATTGCTCATGCCGTCTTCATTATGTGTGAAGATGTGTGTATGTGAGGGGACGCTTCTTATAGCCCAAGGTGATTTAAGAATTTCAGTGGTCCACTTTAGACTGAGTAACTGAGCTAGTCTCTCTCATTAGAGTATCAGCAGACGGTTCGGGTCGGGTTTGTACCGTTTGACTTGTCCGCTCATCCAGTGTGTGTGCTCTACATCTCTCCTGAAGAAGAGCTCGTGCTTCGATCGGGAAACTCTCGAGATCCGGGGCTTGTGTGGGACCGGCGGTCTTACAACCCCAAATCAGAAAAAGTTGGGACAGTATGGAAAAACGCAAAAAAAAAAAAAAAGTAGTGATTTCTAAATTTACTTTGACTTGTATTTCATTGCAGACAATATGAACACAAAATATTTCATGTTTTGTCTGGTCAACTTCATGTCATTTGTAAATATGCATCCTTTCCTGTCATTCAGACCGGCAACACATTTAAAAAAAAGTTGGGTCAGTAAAGCATTTACCACTTTGTAATGTTGCCATTCCTTTCCACAACACTTAAAAGACGTTTAGGGACTGAAGACACCGAGTGATGAAGTGTTTCAGGTGTAATTTTGTCCCATTCTTCCTGCAAACAAGTCTTAAGGTGGGCAACAGTACGGGGTCTACCACACATTCTCTATTGGAGACGGGTCGGGACTGCAGGCGGGCCAGTCAAGGACCCGGACCCTCTTCCTCCGCAGCCAGGACTCTGTAATGTGTGCAGAATGTGCTTTTGCATTGTCTTGTTGAAATATGCATGGGTGTCCCTGGAAAAGATGTCTTCTTGAAGGCAGCATATTATGCTCCAAAATCTCTCTGTGCTTTTCAGCATTAATGGTGCCTTCACAGAAGTGCTAGTTACCTTTGCCAAGGGCACTGACCCGACCCCATACCATGACAGACCCTGGCTTTGGGACTTGAGCTGGGAACAGTCTGGATGATCCTTTTCTTCTTTGGTCCGGAGCACACGGCGTCCATTCCTCCCAAAAAATACCTGAAATACTGATTCATCTGACCCCAGAACACGTTTCCACTGTGTGATGGTCCATCCCAGATGCCTCCGAGCCCAGAGAAGCCGACAGCGCTTCTGGACACTGTTAACATAGGGCTTCCTTTTGGCACAGTACAGTTTTAACTGGCATTTGTGGATGTAACTACGTATTGTGGTACTTGACAAAGGTTTGCCAAAGTAGTCCTGAGCCCATGTGGTGATATCGCTTCTAGATGAATGACGATTCTTGATGCAGTGCCGCCTGAGGGATTGGAGATTACGGTTGTTCAGCTTAGGCTTGCACCCTTGTCCTTTACGCACTGAAATTCCTCCAGATTCCTTGAATCTTGTAATTATGTTATGCACTGTTGAATGTGAAATATCCAAATCTCTTCCTATCTTTCTTCGAGGAACATTGTTTTTAAAAATTTCAATAATTTTCTCAAGTATTTGTTGGCAAACTGGCGATCCTCGGCCCATCTTTGCTCCTAAAGGATTAGACCTTTCTTGGATGCTGCTTTTGTACCCAATCATAATTACAATCACCTGTTGACATCACCTGTTTCAAATCACATCATTATTTAACCATTTCACCTCATTACTAGACCTAAATTGCTCCTGTCCCAACTTTTTTTAAAATGTGTTGCCGGTCTGAATGACAGGAAAGGATGCATATTTACAAATGACATGAAGTTGACCAGACAAAACATGAAATATTTTGTGTTCATATTGTCTGCAATGAAATACAAGTCGAAGTAAATTTAGAAATCACTTCTTTCTTTTTTTATTTGCGTTTTCCATTCTGTCCCAACTTTTTCTGATTTGGGGTTGTAAAACACATACCACTGACTGTACGAGTCTCAGCTCATGGCTCGGTTATGGAAACCAAATGTTATGGGAATTGTGACGTTCCAAGCTTAACATGTGGAGATCAGATGCATGTATGACACCCTCACAGGCGTGTG